>JAJIYU010018635.1:0-11118 GCA_030144865.1 Tinospora cordifolia
CCTTAAAATAAGTGAAGAAATTTGATCTTAATGAAACTTATTGATTAGAATCAGAGTTAATTAGTTTAATTGTTACAAGTTGCTGTGATGCCATCAAATAAATTCTTAATTAATAAACAAATAGAAATTTTTAATGAAAAAGATTCAATTTTTTTTTATTCAAATATCAAATGTTTCAGCGATGCATTTATACATTTTTCATTCGTAGCAAACTAAAAAACATAAAAATCTCTAAATTTGTTAAAATTTTTCAAAAAATTTTCATTTGTTAAAAATTTAAACGTCAATTAATCATAATAAGCTTAATTACAAAAAATTAAATAAACTCAATAATAATTATCTAACTTTAAAATATAGTGTATATGCAGAATGAACTATTTGCTAATTGATGCATATTAATTTGCTTATTGAACGCATATACTATATAAAATTGTTGATCCAACTTATATTTATTATTGTATCGTATCAACACCTCAGTTTCGTATTTTAAACATGAACGAAAGGAAGTGAGATACTTAGTAAGAAAGAGATCATTTTTAATTTGGCTGCCCAGTTGGATAGAACAGGTGGTGGTAACTTTCTTGTTTGGTGTCTAATTTTAGCGCTTAGATGCTTCTTCGAAAGATCATTTCACACCCTTCTCAACAAGAATTTAGATGCTAAAATTTCCACTGAGCAATAAAAATTTCGTCTTTTATGTTGGATTTCAGTTTTACTTGCTGGAAATGTTGGAGAATCTGTTTATAGACAGAATTCAGTTCCTCTGTTCCTCTATTCCTGACGATCCTCTATTTCTCCGGTTGTAGTTTCTATTAGTGTATTACAAGATGCAGACTGTTGTAGATTCCCATTAAGTATTGTTATTTAATTGAGAGCTAACAAATGAGATTATGCCATGTGTTACAATTAGAGTGATTGTAATATAAATAGAGAGTGGTGTGGTGTAATTGTAATGATTTCATTCTTTCTGAAAGTAGTGGCAGTGAGCCACATTTTCTCTCATCTTCTTGTTTTTCTATTCTTCTTGATTTCATTTGTTCTCTTATTGCTTTGCTCTACTGTCCTTCTTGATTCCATTATGGTATTAGAGGAGGTCGATTCTACAACTATAGCAGATCATCAAAGAATAAATGCAGGTTCTTCAAGAATTGTAAGTGGAAGTTCAAAGTTTCTCAATTCTATGAAAATTGATTTGAATGTGAAACTTGATTACAATAACTATCTGTTGTGGCGACAACGAGTTCTAGTTGCAATTCGTGGAAATTGGTTGTTTCCTTTTATAGATCAAGCTGCAATTCCACCAGATCGTTTGAATTCAGATGGAACAATTAATGATTTGTTTCTTGATTAAGAACAACAAGATTAGATACTATTGTGTTGGATACTTTCTTCAATTAGTCAAGAACTCTCTCCGAAATTGGTTGGTTGTTCTACTGCTTGTGAAGCCTGGAAAAGTATTGAATCTTTGTTCACTTCTTAATCAAAAGCCAATATTATGCAACTAAAGTTTCAGCTGCAAACTTTGAAAAAATGAGGACTACTTATGAAGGATTATCTGATCAAGAAGAAGAACATCATGGATTCCTTAGCATTTGCTGGTCATGTCTTGAAAGATGATGATAAAATAATGGCAATCTTGAGTGGATTAGGACTAGAGTATGACAATTTTGTCATTCCAGTTATGTTTATGCCTTTCAATTACTCAATGCCTGAAATATCAGCTCTTCTTCTTACTCATGAAGCTTGAATAGATTAACACAATCAGGTTGATTCTATGATTGCCAATTTAACTATCACAAAGAAGAATGATTCAAATACTCGATCTGGATCTGGTCATATTGGTGGAAGAGCATCTTCTAATAATAGTTGACGCAGTAGAGGACGTGGTAGGAACTTCGGGAAAGCACCATGTCAAATCTGCCACAAGATTAGACATAATGCACTAGGATGTTATTGTTATTTTGATCAAACCTGTCAGGCTACCAACCACAATGAACAACAAGGATACAGTACCAACAATCAAGCTAATATGGCTGCAACAACTGCACATCACAATGTGTTTTAGATTCTGTTTGGTATCCAGATAGCGGTGCTACAGATCACTGCTCATCAGATGGTTCAATCATCTTCAACAAATTTGATTATCGAGGCAAAGAAAAGTCGATGGTTGGCAATGGTGTAGGTTTGCAAATCACTTCCATTGGTTTTAGTTTTTCCAATTCTCATAATCATTCTTTCTTGCTTAACAATATCCTACATGCTCCTCAAATTACAAAAAATCTTCCTAGTGTGTCTAAATTTGTGAATGATAACAATGTTTTCTTCGAATTTCACAAAGATTCTTGTCTTGTGAAGGATCCAACTTCGAAGAAGGTTCTTCTTCAAGGTCTCCTTAGAAATGGATCGTACCAGTTTCACCTTCTTTTGAGTTCTACACAATCAACAACAGTACCAGTCAAGCCATGTTCTTCACATCTGTCTACTACTTCCAAATGCAACAACAGTCATCTATATCAATCCAATCTTTTTTTCAAACCTGTTGGCCATAATTCTTCTTGTTGTTCTATCTCTGTAATTCCTAAAACAAATTATAATACCTCTGATTTTTTTCTGTGGCATTTGTGTTTAGGTCATTGTTTTTCCAATGTTGTACATGTTGTTTTGAATAAATGCAACATTACACCTTCTAATGTGTCCAAATTTTTTTTTGTCATGATTGTCAAATGAGCAAGTCACATAAACAACCTTTTGCATTGTCATCCACAACTTATTCTTAGCCTCTTGATTTAATTGTTGGAGATGTACGGGGTCCTACACCAATGATATCTTCAAATGGTTTTAGATACTATGTAAGCTTTCTTGATGCTCATACTCGGTTCATTTGGGTTTATCCTCTCAATCTAAAGGTGAAGTTTACCATACCTTTATTCAATTTCAAACATATGTTGAAAGACTGTTATCTCGAAAAATCAAGATGGTTCAATCAGATAATGGTGGAGAGTTTATGGCTTTGGCTCCTTATTTTGCATACAATGGTATAATTTTTCGTAATAGCTGTCCATATACTCGTGAACAAAATGGACTTATTGAACGAAAGCATCGGCATCTAGTTGAAATGGGATTGACTTTGCTGTCTCAAGCTTATTTGCCACTCAAATATTGGGATGAGGCGTTTACTACTGCTGCTTACTTGATAAACAGGATGCCAACAACAGTTCTTCATGGATTGTCTCCATTCTTCAAATTACATGGTCATGATCTTGATTATTCAAATATGAGAGTTTTTGGTTTTTTAGTATATCCTTATCTTCAACTATTTCACTTACACAAGTTTGATTTTAGAAGTTCTCCTTGTGTGTTTCTTGGCTATAGTGCTCACCATAAGGGATTTAAGTGCTTAAGACATGATGGTTAAATTTTTGTGGTAAGACATGTTTTTCATGAGAAACACTTTCCGTTTGCTGCTGATACTACTTCTCCATCTGCTGGTTCCCCTATTTCCATGCCACCTGTTATATCTTCTTCTAATACTGATACTACTACTGCCTCTTCTTCACCTGCTGCTATTGTTTCCTCTCCACCTACTGCTGCTGCAACTAATGCAGCTATTGCTGTTGCTGATTCTTCTCTAGCCCCTGTTACTACTACTAATGCAGCTGCTACTAGTTCTACTACTAACGTAGGTTCTTATGCAGATCAGTTTCCTTTGCGGCAAGTTGTTTCATGTAATTAAAATCCAATCCTTACAAGAGCTAAGGTTGGCATTTTTAAACCTAAAGTGTGGCATGCTCAGTTTGATGACTTGGTACCTACTAATGTTAAGCATGCTGTTAGTCATCCAACTTGGTTCAAAGCCATGTCTGAAGAGATTTTCGCTTTACAAGACAATCAAACTTTGGAGTCTAGTACTTGTTCGTGATGGTAGATAGGTCATTGGTTGCAAGTGGATTTTTAAGGTTAAAAGAAATTCTGATGGGTCTCTTCTTCGTAATAAAGCACGGTTGGTAGCTAAAGGTTTTCACCAAATTGAAGGTTTCGATTTTTTTTTGAAACATTTCGTCCAGTAGTGAAGCCTCCGACCATCCGGGTTATTATTTCTTTAGTTGTTTCTAAAGGTTGGGTGTTGAGCCAACTTGATTTTAATAATACCTTTTTGAATGGTCATCTAGATGAAGATGTGTTTATGCAACAACCTCCTAGTTTTGTTGATTCCAATAATCCAGGTTTTGTTTGCAAATTATAAAAAGCAATTTATGGTTTAAAACAAGCTCCTGGAACTTGGTTTGAAACTCTACGAACAACATTGGCTACCTTTGGCTTTCATCCATTCAAATCTGATTCTTCTCTATTTTGTTTCTTCTCTACCAGTTGTGTTCTTTACGTCTTGGTCTATGTTGATGATGTAATCATTATTGGTAATGATGTTGTCACTATTGATCATGTGGTCTCTAAGATGAATTCAAAGTTCAAGTTGAAAGATATGGGTGGTTTACATTATCTCTCCAAAGAGTATTTAAATGCTAAAATGGACATCGAACAAGAAAGTATAACTTGTTGGACTTTAGAAGTATCTTTTGTCATCCTTTTAAAGAGTATTCAACGTAAAAATTGGAGAAGAGATAAGAATGTTATTGAATGTTTAATAATTTACTTGAAAATTTTAATTGTGCAGTAAAAGAAATTAAATATTCGATAACTTTCTTGTTTGATGCCTGATTTTTATGTTTAAATTATTTTTGGGAAGAATTTTTTCCCCTATTTTCAGAAAGTATTTAATTGTATATATCCAACAGATTGAAAAAAACAATTGAGTTTAAATTTTCACTGCACAATTAAATTTATAGTGAAAATTTTAATTGTGCAATGAAAAATTCAACTTACAAGAGCTTCATCTTTTGGTATCCAATTTCACCGTTTAGATACTCTTCATAGAAAGAGCTTATGGTTGTATATGTTAAATTTCTTATTATGCAGTTGAATTTTCATCACTTAGTAATAATAAATTCAATTTCCTAATAAACTCATGTCACACATTTTGTTCAAACTCCAATTTGAATAACCTAAAATATATTGGGAAGAAGATGAAGATATATATATATATATATATATTTGTTTATTTATTTATTGTGCATTATAAAGCTAAGAGTTAAAATGAAAATGTTATAATTATTTACGGGCTCTTTATGTCAATATCAAGAAAGACCTAAACTCTAAAAATTCCATTGTTATGATTATTATTATTATTATTTGCTTGTATTCTTTTCTCCTTGGTAGTGCATTATTCATTCTAAAAAAATATAAATAAGTAAAACATTAGTGAGTTGTGTACCACCAGCTGAGCCGGACTGTTTGAGGGCATTAGTCAACATTGAATAACTTGAAACTCATTATCCCTTTTTTTTGGGAAAAATCACATCATTTATAGTGAAAAAGTTGCGATTCTGAGACTGAAGTTGATTTACTTCTCTTTATGAGTTGCATAATGATAAAATAGAATCAGAATCCTCATCTGAAATAAAAGTTCTCAAAAACAATTTTTTTAAAAAAATATATGTTGTGTTAAGAAAAAGAATTATAATCAGAATAAAAAAAAGTCATTTCCCTTTCTTTTTTTTTCTTTTTTGAATTATATTCTTGTTTTCAGAACACCAAACGTATTGTTCTCAGATGCTACAATACCGGCCCACGCAAATTCTCCTCAATGTTTTCGAAGACATTTGAACTTTTATGCCTTCAACTTTTACCTACAGTATGAAGGGTGGAGGATCACTTTCATCATATATTCTTCTTAGAATATCTTGCAGGTGTAAGGTAAAATCAAATGCAATCAGATTTCTCACTGGACCAACCTCCAATAATCCAGTAGATCAAACAGAAGAATCACGAGGCAGAATACTGCAACATCCAATCAACCAAACATGTGACAAAGCAAAACATGGATTGGTAAGTTGACACCCCAAATCAACTAAACAGGTGAGGTTGGCTTGGACAGAGGCAATACCCATTAGCAAAATAGACTGTAATTTCACATGACAAGAATGAAATGACGCTCTATATCAACAATTTTCATCTACGAATGCTGGGAAGTAACAGTTGCAAAGATGGCACAAGATGTTAGATCAACAGTATGAGTTGCTAGATCGCACAAAATGGGAAACAAGTAGAGATACATATCAAAGGGGCGCAAACATAGCACACCAACTAAGATTGAAAATAACATGTGAAGTTCAAAGCTAAAAACATCACCCAATAAATGCTGAATCTTTTTAAGTATCAATCCTTATCTCAATGATGCATCAACAACAAGCCAATGCAGAATCCTCACCTCCAAAGAACTTTTGTTATGGTCCATCACTTCCATCACCAAGTGCCATGTTAAACAACCTTATCGTGCTCCATATTACTTCACAATGTGAAAAAGAATAGTAGTCAGTGAGAATCTGTGGTCACTATATTCATATTAAGTAGGTTATTACTGAATGCAAGGAAAAAGGAAAGAGAAGTAAAACCTTAATTGTGAAAGACATGATTATGGTTTGATTTGGAGCAGCACCACGTGCAGCCCCAAGCAGAAGCTGGTGCAAACCCGCCTGCACCAGCTCTGCTATTCAGAATCATAATTAGCTTCTCCATCATCAGATAACTCATCAAACGCCCTTATATCAAGCTGGTAACGGAGTATGCCTCCAATGCCACCAAAACCTCTGCAAAACTGAGAACCTTCTTGAGACTTATTGGTGACAAACTCAAGACTGCATCCAAATTTCTTGTATTCATTTGCAAACCACTCCAGCAGTGACATTTTCTCACCAACCTCCAGTTCTGCTCCTGTAGCAGCATCACGGAAGTTGCTTTGATCAGCCTCTTGATCTTTGTTCAAGTGTTTTATCATCGTCTCGCCTGTAACAGCATTCTTAAGAGTGTATCGGTTTATGTCTAGATTTTCCCAAACAATTAGCGTCTCAACAGCACCCATTTCTAGTGCCTTAAGCGTGTCATCAACACCAAAAACATATTTTCCAGTATCCTGGCTGATTTCCTCAAAATATTTACCAATCAAACGCTTCTCCTGGACAAACTTCACATTGGATAGAATCTCTGCAGATAGCTCAATTGCTTGATTAAAACCATTCTCACCTCCATAAGAAACATCAACTACATTCAATATTTTTGCTTGGAGACGGGGATCAAACATATCAGATTGGCTCAACTCCGTCTTGAAGTCAGCAGACCCAGCAAGGATCAATCCTGCAACATTGGGCTGGCTGGTAGCAGGATTGATGAAGAATTGCGTAGCAAGCTCAGCAGTCTTCCTCACGTAATTGTGGCGTTTCTCCATTCGAAGTCTAGCAAACCGCAGAGCGGACTGACCTCCTCTACCATGCTTCTTAGGAAGATCAACAGTAAATTTATGAAGAACTTCACGTGTATTGCCACTTAATGTTCCAAAAAGGGTCCCATTACCATCCATGACTATGAATCCAAACTTATCATCAGATTCCAACAGTTCATTCAAGGCTTCCGTGTGAAACTTGTTATCACAAAGGTACAGTGATGCATTAATGGGCTTAAAGGGCTCAAAGTCAATGGTGACTTTCTTTTCCTTCCCATCTTCAGTGACAATTGTTCCTGTGTATAGCACCAAACCATTGGGAGGAACCTTGTTGTAAAGCTTCAACCTTTGCTGAGCGGAGGTTATGGCTCCCAACACAGACTGACGATTGACCCTACTTTTGATGTTTGAAGCAGTCCCAAATTCATCACCCAACATCTTAGTAACTCGAGAAATTTGATCACGTGGAGGCATGATAAGAGAAATCATGCTAGTGCCATTACCTCTGGCAGCTTCCAAAGCTTTTATCAATTTCTTGATCTTCCATATCTCAATGTTCTTATCAGTTTCATGACCATCTGCCATTGCAACAGAAGCAATAGAAAAATACAAGGAAGGTAATTTCCCACAAACCTGAAAAAGGACATACAATAAGGCAACAACATGCCTATTAATATATTAATAGTTAAAATGGTAACAAATTTTACAATAAGAAAAAGCTAAACTAAAAATATTCTTATAGTTGAAATATTACAAATTCCATGTCAAATGGTCTAGCCAGAGCGAGCAATGTCACTTTTCAACAAAATAGTTATCTATCACAAGTAATTGGATATTGGCCATAATCATGCATTGTTAGAATGAGAATTCATATGAAACAAAAATAAAATTATAAAACTGCTAACTAGGACCAACTCTAATCTTGGAAGTTCTTTCAAATTTCAGTATCCACACCAAACAGAAAGCCTAACACAAGCATGGGGACTTGGATAACCACTAGGGGAGCTCTTGCCAAAACAATGCATGGGATTACTTGGACAACGCCCAAGACTTGGTTCTCAGATACACACACACACACACACACACACACACACCAAAAAGAAAAAAAAAAAAAAAAAGAAATAAAATAACATAACATGATTAACAAAATTTTAATTGAAAATAAAAAGAAACATTTATTTATTAATGTGTGTAATGAATTCATACATATGCTGTATAAAGTAGCTTATTATTCACTCTTGCAAAGTAACATAGAGTTTAAACTTTTCAAAAGAAATTTTGAATGCTTATAAATTTCACTTTAAGCTAGTATATTTTACTACTTGATGAGTTTTTGTATATAATTATGTTGAATGCAACATATCTTAAAGAAACATAGATCTTGAAACATTCAAATAGAATTTTCTAAAGTTCCTTACAGTGTCAAATTTTTACACAACAATATTTATATGTCAAACCAGACTTCTAAAATTAATCATATAATTGATAACAAGGTTTAAAGTGAAGTTAAATTCTGAATCCTCAATCACCAGTTTGTCATATCCCAATGATAGAACTAAACTATGATGCATTCCAGTAACTTTAAAAATTTCATTTTGATCTTTCACTCCCCTTCAAATCCTTGCTTTCTTGTGCTATCATTAGTAGTCAAAACCATAATAATTTCTATGCCTAAAGGCTTCAGGTACCTTAGTACAATAGATGGCACTCAAAAGGAACAAGAAATAAAATACTTCTATAAGAAACTCAACAAATATAGTATTATTTTCATAAGAAGTGTGTAATCTTATAATAAATTTATTAGATTGAAAGATACTCAACTATCTCATTGAAAAGTACCATATTTTTATGTTAATGAAATGGGTAGAAACCTTCTAAGTAGGTCCGATTTGTTGTATCACAGAAACATCATGACATGGATAATCAAGAATTTCATGACGTGGATAATCAAGATCTTATGAAAAACACTCACATTTTCAATTAAACAAACAGAAAATGAAAGGAAATGTGATTGAAGACAAAACTCAAATTGAAAGCAAAAACTTTTTCTAATAAATAAGACACAATTAATGATTCAATAAATGAAATAAGTTGAAAGAAATGAAAAAAGATCTTCAGATTATTTTCAACACAATAATAACATGAAAATATTTATTTAGATCCAATCAATTAACAAAGAATCCTTCCAAACACCTGAAGTCTAAAGTGTTAACACACCTTAGATGGAGCAAGCAGATTAGCATGAGTGAAAAGAAACGCTTGTAAGGGTTTGGATTTGACAATTTTTTAATGATGACCCAATCCCTCTAGAACTAATAGCAAATAAAAATTTGCTCACATGAACATAAATCTTTTTTTCTCTTTTTTCGAAAGATTGAATCTTAATTTTGGACTATGGAGGTCTACTCAAAGTGTGGTGGCATTTTGAGACAAGTGTTGTAATATCCAACATCGGTTCAACTCCAGAATAATGCTTGAACTAAATGTGCATTCGAGAGTATCTAATTGTGCCAATGCATTTTGCGAGGCTCAGGTTCGAGTCTCGCTAAGGACAAAACCTTGCACCTAGTTGTTAGTGTTAGCTAAGGTAGGAACAATATTGTCACGGTGGGCCCGGATTGTTACACATTGTATCAGAGTCGCTCTATGTGGGACGAAAGTGTGAGTCTTGAAGATAGGATTGCTCCTAAGGGAGGTGGATTGTAATATTCCACATCGGTTCGACTCCAGAGTGATGTCTGGGCTAAATGTGCATTCGGAAGTGTCTACTTGTGCCGATGCATTTTGGGAGGCTCAGATTCGAGTCTCGCCAAGGATAAAACCCTCTATCTAGTCAATGGTGGCTAAGGTGGGGACAATATTGTCAAGGTGGGCCCGGATTGTTACAAGTGCTTTCTTGAAATGTTAATGACAAACACAAAAGTAGAAGGAACTGATGGTTTGTAGAAATACCCAATAAAAATTGAAACACACTCACAAAATTGGCTTGCCTAACATGCCAACCTGGCATTTCCCTTGATTATCTGCCACATTGAAATTGTTTTCTGAATCCCAAGCAAGGCTTATATTCCAAGTGATTTTACTAGTGCCGCTCAGTTGTAGTTGGAGCTAAGTTGCAATCCCTAATCCACATATTCGAACTTTAAACTTAATGGAATAGACGGACATTACATTACCACCATACAATTGGCCCAGAATTACCAAGGAATAGATCAAGCGTTGTAAGAGAAACAGAACATTTCAAACGCATGAAATTTTCTCTGTTTTCTGGAAATGAATAGAAATGAAAGATCTTCGCAAAACAGGATACATAACGATGACCTTGCGCCATTATCAATCAACGCCAACCTCAGAATGAACAAATAAATAAAGGAGCAAACTTCCCCGAACCAACGAAATCAATAAATACTAAATAGAAGGAACAAGAATCACAACTTGGAAAAGCAAGGTAAAAAGAAACAGAAGATATAACACTGGAACAAGAACCAGAAATCAGAAAAACATCATCAGAAGATCAAAACTTTACCTCTTCGGCGGCCAAATCTCAATTCCCGACAATGGATTCCAAGAAAGAATGACAAAAATCTTGATTTGGATTTCCGAAATCGAAAAACGGAACGCAATCACTTCTAGATCACTTGGCGATTCGTAAGCTAACAGTGATGATTTTAGGGTTTCCGGTTTCCTTACAGATCTCACCTGACCAGGGTGGCAAGTCGGCCTCGCCGAGCTCGGCCCGGACCCGCTCTTTGGTCGGGCTGGACTGGGCCTTAATGATTAGTGAG
>JAJIYU010018636.1:0-11192 GCA_030144865.1 Tinospora cordifolia
CTATATATATATATATATATATATATATATATATATATATATATATATATATATATATATATATGTATTTTATACCAAAATTTTGCATTTTTTTTCTAAAATTTTAAAAATTGACTAATTCATCATTTATCATCAAAATACTACTATTATACATCATTTCATCATTTATTCAATTATTTTTCTCAAAAATTGAATAATTTCTCAAAAATCGCATTTTTATCCCAAAAATTTCATTTCTCACTCTAAAAATTCAGTAATTGTTCTAAAAATTCATAAATCAATCCTAAAGATCATTCCTCTTAAGAAAACACCTTTTGCTAATAGTTTCATGTGTTTTCTCCTTAAAATTGTATTTTCTCATATTATTCTCATTTTCTTTAATAATTAATTCAAAATAGGGAAAATTTGGAAAAATTTTCATATGTAATCATTGAAATTCCAGAAAATACATAAAATGTACATGTGTCGTATCTATCAATCTGATGCCAAAAACATAAGTCGTCACAGTCTCCCCTCCTTAAAATAAATTTCATCCTCAAAATTTCTAATACACTACAAGTCAAGGGGCAACTCCCATAATCTCCGGAAATTACTCGTCATATAATCCTCTCGCTTCCAGGTGTCCTCCTCAGCACCGTGGAACTGCCAACGTACTCGTACCATTGGTATCTCCTTGTTGCACAATTTCCTCACGGCTTGATCAACAATGGCTACCAGAGCCTCATCATACGTACAATCCTCTCGCTTATCAATATGTCTCCAATTAATCACGTGCGAGGGATCAGGGTGGTACTTCCTCAACATCGATACATGGAACACATTATGTACCCCCGCTAACTGAGGCGATAACGCCAATTGGTATGCCACAGGGCTTACATGTTCAAGGATCTAAAAAGGTCCAATATATCTTGGTGCGAATTTCCCTAAAATGTCAAACCGAGTCTGCCCCTTCCTAGGGGAAACCCGAAGGAGTACATGATCACCGACCATAAACTCTAGGACCTTCCTTCGGTTATCTACATAACTCTTCTGTTGGTCCTGAGCTGTCTTCATATTCTGACAGATCTGGTGGATCTTCTCATTCTGCTCTTACACAAAGGTAGCGCCTAAAATTGTTGTATCACCAACCTCGGCTGAACAAGCTGGCAATCGACAAGGTTGGCTATACAATGCCTCAAAAGGTGCCATGTCGATGCTCGCCTGGTAGCTGTTATTATATGCAAACTCACACAAGGGCAAGTGATCCTCCCAGCTACCACAAAAATCAATAATGCATGCCCTCAACATATCCTTAAGTACCTGAATTACTCTCTCAGACTGTCCATCGGTTTGTGGATGGAAAGTTGTGCTCAAGCTTACACTAGTCCCTAACTGATTCTACAAGCTCTACCAAAAATAGGACGTAAACCGAGCATTTCTGTTAGACACAATGGATACGGACCCCATGTAATCTCACAATCTCGTGGATATACAGTTGACTCAGCCTCTCCACCGAATCTCTACTATGCATCGGGAGGAAATGAGCCGACTTAGTAAGTTTATCCACAATGACCCATATAGCATCATGTCTCTGCTGAACCCGGGGCAATCCCATCACAAAGTCCATGGTAATGTGCTCCCATTTCCACTCGAGAATAGCCAAGGGATGTAATAAACCATTGGGTCTCTGGTGCTCAGCCTTAACCTGCTAGCACGTATCACATCTCTACACAAAGATTGTAATATCCCGCTTCATCCTAGGCCACCAATAAGTACGTCGAGCATCTTGATACATCTTATTGGCGGTTGGACGGATAGTGTACCCCTTGAGTGGCGCAGCTCTACCAGCACTCCCTGTCTCAGGCGAGGGTCATCAGGTACCCACAATCTTCCCCTAAACCTCAGTGTACCATCAGTATCAGTTGACCACTCCACACAAGAAGTGTCATCCGCCCGCCCTTGATACATCATAAAATCAATATCATGAGGTTGTACCTTTATAATCTTAGCAAGCAAAACCAACTAGGCTCTCATATGTGCACTAACTCTGGTTTCGGTCGAAGTCTCGTGGATACTGATCACTGTCACATAATCAATCATCCTCCACTCCTAAGACATATGTCTAGCCACACAAGCAGTCTCGACCCGTACTCTACTAAGCGCATCAGCCACTACATTAGCATTTTCGGGATGGTACTCTATGGTAAAGTCATAATCCTTAAGTAGCTTCATCCATCTCCTCTGCATCATAATAAGGTCTTTCTGTGAAAATAGGCATTTGAGGCTCTTATGATCAAAATACAGCGCAAAGCGCTCACCATATAGATAGTGTCACCAAATCTCGAGTGCAAACACCACTTCTGCCAACTCTAGATCATGCACAGGATAGTTCCTCTCATGAACCTTTAGTTGTCGCGAGGCAAAAGCAACAACCCCATCACCCTGCATCAAAACACACCCAAGGCCTGTCCCTCATGCATCTATATAGATCGTCAACTAACGGCTTAATTCGGGTAGTACAGGAACTATATAGATGTCAAATGACGCTTCAACTCAAGAAATGTTTCCTCACACTTATCTGTTCACACAAATGGCATGTTCTTCTGGGTAAGCTTCGTCATGGGAGCAGCGATCCTCGAGAAGTTTGGCACAAGTCTGCAGTAATAGCCTACCAAACCCAAAAAGCTACGGATCTCTATCACTATGGTAGGTCTTGGCCAACCAGTAATAGCCTCAACCTTAGCTGGACAACCGAAATGCCCCCAGCTCCTACTATATCGCCCAAAAATCAAACTTTTGTCAACCAAAACTCGCACTTGCTAAACTTGGCATACAACCAGTGATCTCGAAGAGTCTGTAGTGCGGTCCTCAAGTGCTTAGCGTGCTCCTCCCTAGTCTTCGAGTAAATAAGGATATCATCGATAAAGATGATGACGAATGAGTCAAGATAGAGATGAAACACTCTCTGCATCAAGTCCATGAACATCGCTGGGGCGTTTGTCACACCAAACAGCATGATTAAGAACTCATAGTGCCCATAGCGAGTCTGAAAGGTAGTTTTCGGTACATCCTCTTCCCTGACTCTCAGCTGAGGTACCTAGATCTCAGATCGATCTTCGAAAACACAGTGGCACCTCGGAGCTGGTCAAATAAGTCATTAATACGTGGGAGAGGGTACTTATTCTTTACTATCACCTTGTTTAACTGTCTGTAATCAATACACAAATGGAGGCTCCCATCCTTCTTCTTCACAAACAATACTGGAACACCCCAGGGTGACACACTAGGGGTAATAAAACCCTTACTCATCAACTCCTCAATTTGGACCTTCAGTTCTTGCAATTCCTTGGGCGCCATTCAATAAGGAGGGATCGAAATGGGTTGTGTCCCCAAAATAATCTCAATGATAAATTCAATCTCCCGTTTGGGAGGTAAGCCAGGCAAATCATTGGGAAACACGTCAGGAAAGTCTCTAACAATAGGAATCTCATCTATGCTCAGCTGTGAAGGTCCCTCAGCAGTGGTGATCATACCAGCCAATGTATCTATGTCAGACTATGTCACTATCCTACCCAGGGTCCATGGTCTATCAGAAGCACTACCCTAGAAGGTGACAACAGGCTGCCCTAGAATCTGAAATACTACATTCTTGGTGAAGCAGTCGACATAAGCATGATAAGCTGCTAGCCAGTCCATCCTAAGTATAGCGTCAAAATCCAAAACTCTAGTACTCTAAGGTCTACAAGAGTCTCAAAGTCATCAAACCTCAACATGCAGCCTTCACAAATCAAATCGGGGTAGATTCGTTCCCCGACTGCAGTGCTCAACATGAGCCATGTAGATGCTCTAATATGTTTAAGTCCCAATCTATCTATGACATGCCTAGAAATAAAAGACAATGTAGATCCAGAATCAATCAACACATAGATAGATGTATCAAGTAGGAACATGTTACTCTCTACTAGAACCTTCGTCTCCTCAGAATCCGGGTAGTTGATGGCCTGTGCTGTCTCTCGAGGCTCGTGGTGGGTACACTGGAAGCTGGGACAGGCATACGGCAATGATATCGCTTGTGGCTTGGTTGACCACACTAGAAACATATAATCGGATGCCTCGCTCGGTCTGGCCTTGGCCTTGGCCTCTACCTCCTGAATCTCTACCTCTACCTCTGCCTCGACCTCCACCTCGGCCTCCCTGCTGAGTCGATGGTTATCCCACCAGCTGGTATACCTGTACTGGGGTGGCTACAAGTGTGACTGCAGTGGTCGGCTGAGTCTATGCCCCTCCAGACTGTCCCTCTGAATACTTCCTCTTCCTATAAAACTTGCCTCTTCAGGACCTATCGCGATAACCTCCCTGTATCTGTGACTGTGGTTGTGTTTCCAAGGAGGCGCTCAATACCATCTGGGTGGTCGGACGCTGATCCCTACCATCCACCTCAAACTGCAGTGCATGCCTCTATATAATCTCAAGAGTATCCTCACTATATGCTAAAGTAGCCTGTCTGATACTGGCCCTCAACCCATGACAGAAGAATCCACTCTCTCCCTCGGGTTACCTACTAGCTCGGGCGCATATGCCTCCAACCTAAAAAATCAGTGGGTATACTCCCTAACTGACATGTCTCCCTACTGTAAAGTCAGGAACTCCACCTTCTTATGCTCTCGCTCAGCTGTAAGGACGTAGGCACTCAAGAATAGCTCCCGAAAACGGACCCATGTAGAAATCTGTCCTTCTATAGTCTGAGTGGCCCTCCACCAAATCGCAGCCTCATCCTCAAGCATGTGCGTCGCGAATAACACCTAATTTTCCTCAGACAGCTTCAACGTCTTAGCATTTTTCTCGATATTGAGAAGCCAGTTCTCCGCTACATCCAAACTTAAACTCCCATGGAACTCCTTGGGCCTCAGATCCAAGAATCTCTTAAGAAGGCGATCATGAGTGGATTCATCACCCTGTCTCACCGAGGCTACCTCTGCTTGGGCTACAGCCTTCTCCTCCTCTTGTATTTTGGGTATAACTACCGCAGGAGGCGATGCTGGCTCAGCCTTTTGTCTCTCGGCCTCAATCCTATCAACCTTCTCACTCAGTAAAGCTACCAGGGTATGACGAGCCTCACTAGACACCCTAATCATGGCCTCTAACCTCTGATGGCATCCTGCCCGAGTTGGACCGGAGGCAACAGTGGCAGTACTTGCTCTGGAGTCCTGCGTGGTCTCCCACGTCGAGGAGGCATCGTGGTCTGCATAAAATGTTTAACTTCCATTAGTTCTAAATTGAGCAGACCATGACTTCAAACGTTAAGGCTACTATTTCTAAGGAATCACCTAACCCACAAGGTTCAAAGTCTCAATCTTAAAACTCACTAACACCCTATGGCAGTCTGATTTCCCTCGTTATATGGCCACTTTCACTTGGTTACTCTTTCTGCCAGTCAGGTCTTAGAAAGTTTTGTCCATGCTCTCATCTTGCTACTCTAGGTCATTTCTAAAGGTCTTTTCTTTTTATACTTTTGCGATTACTTTGAGATTCCCCTAGGTTAATAGCAACTGTTATTCCTCAATTGGCAAAAACCTTAGGCTCTGATACCAACGCTGTCGGGACCCCTTCCCTAGGGCGAAGGATGAACTGACTAGCATAGTGTCCCGACAACCCTGCTCGTAAGCTGAGCTTGCCAAGACATTGTTAAGCCTCATCTTTCAACACCACACCACACACTATCAGAGTAATCATAGGAAATGCAGAAGAAATTTAACACACGAACACCAATAAAACTTGATATTTACGAAAATGGGCCATTAAAACATGTGTAGCAACGGGAGTGACTAATCCATTATATAAAAGCTTTCCTCACCCCTATCCATAGTTTCTAACCCTCCAAACACATAACAGAAAATAAAATACGAAGAAAACCTACCAAAAAGAGTAAGGGAATGCAACTCTACGCGATGACCACTCCTTTGCCCTTATCTGCAGTGGAAAAACTGAAAAGTTAGAGTAGTGAGCCTAATTATCCACGGCGGCTAAATGAGTAGTGTATTCTAATTTACAACTTAAAACAAACATTCCACAATTAAAACATGTGTCATGAATGCATGAGCAATAACATTATGCAGGTGAATGCAATAGTAAACACAATTTAAATCCATAATGCAGTCGTCCACCTTCATTCAAAAATAGTTAAATAGTGAAAACATTCGCTGAGGCTTGCAAGCTCTCTAAGGCGACTAAAAATGACTCAAATAGGTTGCAGACAGTTAGGCGCATCGTGTCAACTTCGATTAGGACTTATTGCCATTGCCATTATCGTAACGACCAACCAGGACTTATTGTCGTTGCCTTATCGTGACGACCCAATTAGGTCTTATTGTCGTTGCCATCATCATAGGCCCACAGAACCCCCTTGGTGGACACTCTGTGCTAGGTGGTCACCTCTCGGGGTCATATGAGATACCGACACAACTCACCCTAACCCTGTACTCTTGGATCTCGAGACTCGATGCACTTTTCATTTAAAACCCATTTAAAAGAATGCAGATTCATCACAATATGTAATCTCATTTTTCATAATGCACAGAATAACAAGCTTAAAGAAATGAGTTAGAAAACACTACTCACAGGGATGCTCTACTCCCGGCGCTCCTCTCACGACCGGTCGCATCCCGTTAGTACTTGGTCCTGCAAAATCAACATAGCTTCTTAATATTAACATGGGACTTGGCTCACTCTAACTCTACATCATTGGTCAATCTATGGATTGACCTACTCAAGGGTAGTCCATCTATGTTAGCCCAACTTGCCTTAGTTGCTAAGTTAATTTGATTGACCTTGGTCAATCTTGGTCAACCCTAGTCAACCTATCACTTACTGACCTAGCTATTCAACAGAGTCCCAAATGATCAATTCTGGTCTTCATGGAGTCAATTGGGCCAAAAAGGGGTCAACATTCCCAATTCCCATCACTTAGACAAAACATTAGCCTATGACCCTATCTGCGCAACCATTTTCCTGATTTTCTGTAGGCTATCTATACATTGGATTTGTGCCAAACTTTGCAAAACTATTCTAGACTTTCTAACGTTTCTCCAGAATTTTAAAACACAATTTTTGGACATCATTTACTAGGGTTTCTAGGTATAACAACAGAGACTGTACAGATCTCGTATACCCTATGACAGGCAGTGATTGTTTGTATAAATTAACCTAACTATCAATATCAGAATGCTCTAAGATTTGGAAGGCAACTTCTAGAAATAATTAGAGATCTCTCCACCAAATTTCAGCTCAATCTATCAAGATTTGGTCTATTAATTTCATCTCAGAATTTTCAGCCAGATTGTAGGAAATTTCTAGGTTCATGGTTTCTACTATCTTCATAGTATTCTTTCCCCCATTAAATCACAATTTCATGGGTCATTTCTTGTGTTTAATTGCAGTATACAGATCATAACACATCAATTAATCAAAAATACTTCGAATCAGTCACATGCAATGCCAAATTCATGCCTATTTTTCCACCAATTTCTCTGTTGTATTTTAAAGAACACAAGAAATTATTCTAAGTCCTAACACTCTAATAATCATGGCATATTTGTAAGTGTAGCAAATCATATACACAAAGGCTCAAGGTCAAATCTTTATACTTCTCTGAAACCTCTACTATGAGGTCTAAAACGTCTTTGGTTTCAGTTTGAATGGGTGCCTTTAGGTGTCCCAAATGTAGGTTTAAATCTAGTCTCAAACTGGTTTCTGTCGGCACTATTACAACAGTGAGTCACACAGTTAATACCAGAGACTTATAATATGTATTAAACGTTCTAATATCAAATTTCTACTACTTGAACACTTGAATAAACATCATGAGAGGTAAAGTGAAGGGTTTCACCTTAGGGCCGAACCTGGAATGGTTCAGGTGTGAGCCTTCCCAAAGTTGCTCCAACTGTTTCTGTTACACAGCTGCAACAGTGGGTAGATACAAACTTCAATGGTCCAAAAATCATGTACAAGGCCCTATTTTTCGTTCTCTAACACTTGAAGGTCAAAGTACATATGAAAATGAAGAGGGTGGATAGTTTTACCTCCAAAAAAGACTTGGAATGACCAAAGATTCGAAGCTCCAAAGGTGGTTTTACACATATTTTTTGGTTTTCTAGGTTTAAACCTTGTGAACAACACTTCTTCCCAGGGTTTTCAGCTCCAAACGGTTCCAAGATTCAGCAAATGGCTTGTAAGATTTCGTAGGTGGTGGTATAAGCTTCAAAACAAGCTTTGGATCACTGGATTTGGTTAAGAAATGAGGGAGATTCAAGCTTGTGAATAGGGGCTGTAGCTGCTGAAATTTTTCTGGGTTTGAGCTCAAGAAGGAATTTTGTTGCATGGGAGAAGCTTGCATGGCAAGATGGGTGACATGTGGCCATCTAGGTGGCTTCCAAGCTTACATGCTGGCTGCCTAGTTAGAAATGTCTATTGGCCACAATGGAGGCTATGAGTTGATGGCTCAAACCATGGATCTAAACCATGAACTCCCACGGTTTTATACTAGAAATTTGCCAAAATTCGTTTAAAATTCAGCATAAAATCACCAAAACAAAATGCACAAAAGAACAAAAACAAGGGGGTCTGCTACAGTTGGGCGTGTGGGTCGGCCAGGTGAACGGGCCGGCCCACGGCCAATTTCAAACTTGCGTGCAGGCCTAGCCCAGGCCCGACCGTTTTGTTCAGCCCGTATGGCCAAAATTTTTTTTTGTTTTCTTTTTTCTTTTTTTTTTCTTATTTTATATAAATACATATACTTATATATATATATATGTATTTTATACCAAAATTTTGCCATTTTTTCTAAAATTTTAAAAATTCATTAATTCATCATTTCTCATCAAAATACCTCTATTATATATCATTTCATCATTTATTCAATTATTTTCCTCAAAAATTGAATAATTTCTCAAAAATCACATTTTGATCCCAAAAATTTTATTTCTCATTCTAAAAATTCAGTAATTGTTCCAAAAATTTATAAATCAATCCTAAAGGTCATTCCTCTTAAGAAAACACATTTTGCTAATAGTTTCATGTGTTTTCTCCTTAAAATTACATTTTCTCATATTATTTTCATTTTCTTTAATAATTAATTCAAAATTAAAAAATTTTGGGAAAAATTTCGTATATTATCATTAAAATTTCAAAAAATACATAAAATATACATGTGTCGGATCCGTCAATCCGATGCCACAAACATAGGCCATCACAGTATAACATGTTATTATACTGAAATAATAAACATAACAGAATTTATTAACATGTTACATACATGATATTGGTATCATATCAGTATAATATGTATAAAAAACAACATAACATAGCTTAAGGACATGGAATATATAGGTGAAATTAGTATCATATCAGTATAATATGTGTATACAGACATTGCGAAGTGTCCAAAACCCAATATTTGGCATCATGTTGGTATATTATCAATATAATATATATAAGCAATAATATCAAGTGCAAAAAATTAAACTTACAGAGGATGAGATTGGCTGGCCTGGGGTGATCAATGTGTAAAACCATTCCTTATCTGTGATATCAGTGATTGAAAAATCAAAAGCTGGATTCAGATTGTTTTCACGATCATGATATACTTTATTTGACCTAAATAATGCGACAGATCTTAATATCAATGTATTATAAATAATAACAATATTCGAAATGCAAACTTGATCTCTAGGAAAACTTACTTCGAGCGCTTCAGCCGACCCTTTTGAATCCACTCATCAAACTCAGCTACAGCACTGCTGTTTATATTTTCAAGTAGACAGATGTCTAAGGGGGTAGTCGTCCCTTCACAATCTCCTTTCCTTTATGTTTATCTCCAACGAGATGCCTCCCCCATTTATTAACTGTAGGAGGTGGAAGAAGTAGAGTGTGATCTTCAGTAGAGACAGCTGAAGTCGCAACATTGACAGCCGACTCAACAATTTTATCAATCGTGGTTTCTTGTTCACATTCAACAGGTGCATGATCTTTCGATTCATCCTTGTCAACAACCTGGGTTAGTGAAATTAAATGAAAAATGTCCTAAAAGTAGATAAATTAAGGACAGTTAGATTCATAAGAACTACAAAAGTATAATCTTGAATTAATAAAAAAACATATTCATGATCTTGTCAGGATTGATGATTTTTTCTTCCTTCTTTCACCTTCAGTTATTATTGAGTCGACCTTTAACATGAAAATGTACAATATTAATAGATAATTAAAATAAATGTAAATGACAAATCATAATCCAAATAAAGTGTTCAAAATTACCTTCCTCTTTTTGTTTGCATCACTAACAATCTCTTTCAATGTCGTCAAAATCTGGCATATAGCTTCAACATCTGTACATTTTTCCCTATTAGCAGATTCTTCTTTATAGTCTTCTGCTTTATTTACATCATCTTTCTACATGAAAAATGAAAAATTTAGTTAGTCAAATAAATGTATAGAGTTGGTATAACATCAATATACACAAGCAAACAGTAGATAACAGCAAGCCTACAGTATATAATATATTATACTCATGGTATAATGTAGGTATATAAATGGTATACTACTAACATATCATTACTATACTGCAATGAAAGTCTAAAAAAATTCATTGGTTTTGAGGCTTTGAATATTTACCTTCTGCAATAGGGATTTCAAATAATTAATTTCTTCAAAAATCTTATCAAAACCCTCTTTCAACATTATTTTGATCTCGTTACAACAATTGCATTGTCTTCCAGGTATACTCATGGTTGCGGTAGACTTATATGTAGAAATATTACAGCCAATAGGTTTATTTACAAGAAACAACAAAAGAAATACTGGGGGATCAACAAAAACATCATAATCTAAAAATTGATGTTGGACCCCATCTTGTTCTGCAATCAAGCCATCCATGTATGGTTGTAGTAGCTCATTGGGACTTGCTACAAAACTTTTGAACTAAAAATAGACAAATCTAAGATCATAAGAAATTTGATAACAAAGAATAGTTCAATTATAATATAAATGTTGTGTATAATATATGATCAAATACATGAAAAATTACCTTATTAATAGACAAATTGTTCAGCACTGTAATAAACCAAATTTTTATAACGCGTACACGTCGAAAATAAATTCTTAAATATATTAAATAAATATAAAAATGTTCGAAAACATGATTTAAATATTTGTTATAATAT
>JAJIYU010018637.1:0-11117 GCA_030144865.1 Tinospora cordifolia
CATGTAAAGAAGATAGTTTGGATATGATATTGCCAAAACATGATCCCCAAGCCACTTTTCTTCCCATAAGACAAAAGAGTCCGCATTACCCACTTCAAGGCAAATATGAGACAAAACTATCGGCGCCAACAATTCAATAACTTCCACGGTCCTCTATATGAAGTTGAGCCCATGCTGCCCCTCCTTTTAATCTCATCCAAAAGAATAGTATTGACCCAAATCTGTTTGTTACCACCTTCCATCATAGTGTTTTGCCCTCATTTACAGCTTGCCAAATCCACTTCTGACATATAATCCTAGTTTTCTCAAGGATATTGCCAGCCAGTGTGAGATTTAGGTTCATGACAATCTAAGCTAAGCATCAGCACCTGAAGGCATCCCGGACATTACATATTTGATTCATTCTGTTATAATAAAGATCCTCGAGTTATGACAATGAAGCCCTTTTGCCCCAAAAGTTGCCTAATATGCTCATCTATATTAAATACCCAAACACTCCATCTTTGCTTTTTGTTTTTTTTTTTTTTTCGAAATCCACAATTGTGAATACCCTAACTACCTAAGCAACCCATGATTGTCTCAACTATTACAAAGTCTAACCAAAAGGCCCAATGTTGTCTAAATGTAATTGGTTTTTTTTTTTTTTTTTTTCATATTGTTTTTTCCTATTGTTTGGTAGCTTTCTTTTTCATATTTACCTACTCATAATATGTTTATGTATAATTCATTTCCTAAAGTTAAAGAAAAAACTAATTAATCATGTGGAACACATGCATCCATTTTATCTTTTCACTACCATTATTTTTGAGACATGGTCACAAAAAAGTGACCATTATTTTTGAAACACAGTCACAAGAAAATCACCCTCTTAGTATGCTACCAATATACATCAGGTATTACTGTTACACTCTTGCTCTACAATAGGACATATGCCTGTGGGACCCAGTCTTATGGTTGAGGTTGCTACATGGTCACTTGGAAGTCAAGGGTTCAATTCCAGAAAATAGCATCTCTCTTCTCCAAACCCCACAGTGGAAGGAGCCTCTGTACTGGTTATGTCTGTATCAATCGCCTTTCAATGAGGTGAAGTAAAACATGTTCTTAAACTCAAACTTTTTCCTATTCCATTCATTCATCATACTATTGTACATAATGTTCTATATATGATAAAGATTCACACTATTGGATTTTCAAGAAAAACTGATCCACAATCTGATACGTAAAGTAGAATTTGTATGAGACACGATTCAAAATGGATCCCTGTGCTTCTATTAATTGGACAAGTAGAAGAAGGACATGTAGAGATATATTATCATAATATCAAAAAAGGAACAAAGATAGATACAGTCAACATAATGCAGATGTAAGTATTGGAAGAACATTTCATCTACATACTCAAATTTTCTGATCATGAAGCACATACCTTATCTAAGTATGAATCCAAGCATGGTATACGTCGCCTTGACATTATGAGCTGAAAAGGAAAGTCATATATTATCATCGAAAAAGATTCAGAAATATTAATTTGGTCAAAATTTAAGTTGTATGAATGTTTTAGCTGATGTTTGTGAATTTAGAGACCTAAAAGTACATGTTCTAGCGGAACTGAAAGAATCAGAAGAACAGTTATCTGTTTGCACATGTTTACATGATGTCTACATTCTTTTTCTTTTTTTTTTTCCTTTTGAGAAGAAACTATAATGATATATTAACTTAATAATAACAAAAAATTTGCATGGAGTACCAGCATTACACCAACCAAACATTCATTGACCAACAGATTCCGGTACCTGTTAAAAACTCCTCAAAGGAACCAATGACTCACCAGAATTCCTTCCCTAGCCCTTCATCTAAACACACAGGATGCCTAATACCTATTCCAAGTAAAATTGAATATCCTTTCAACAAATTAGAAACAGCAATCCAAGAGAGATTCCTTAAGTCCTCTTCATTAAAATCAACCACATCATGGCATAAAATGATACCACACTGGTTTCTTTTCCACAATGCTTAACAGATTGTGCAGTTGTAAATCCATAGAAACCAAGCTGAAATTAAGTTGCAATGTTTCAATAAATGGCATTGTAATTTAAGACATGGTCTCTTCAAAAAAAAAAAAAAAAAAAAAACATTTGAGTTTAGATTAATAGGTTTTTTTTCGTTTTTAAACATTGATAATATATTTAAGAATAATAAGAACCATATCACAAATGGTGTTTATAAACCACATTTTTATGCCTTCGTGGTGGGAATTTGTGCATTTGTTATGCCTTTTTATGCCATCTTTGTTAACATGGGAATCAGATGCATCTTGAGCATTGGTTGTGCCATCTCATTCGAGCAAATGTCTCATGTTGAAAGAACCTCTGATGATTTGCATGTCGCCAAACATTTTTAGTCTTAGCATTAATAATTATTTCCTTTGGAATATGATTTCCATTTAATCATATCAAAAGAGTTCCCTTCTATGTTTTAAGCACTCATTATCGTATCTACCATGAAGCTAATAACACTAGAGAGTAAGTTTATAAGCACTTAAAAGTTGATAACATCCATCTACCTTTCAACCTGGCTACTCCTCCATCCTCATTAATATGCATCCATGAATGATTTTGTTTTGACAGACTTGGAGCTGATGCTCCAGAACAAGCTGGCTAGGTGTATAGATAACCAAGTTTTCAAGAATTTCTGAATCTTTCAGTTTTGGTTTCCATAAACTATTTAAGGATTAAAAGCATCAAATTGGATCTAAAGCAAACAACATGGCAACAAAAAAAGGAGCAAAATGTAGGAAAAGATAAGCACAAATACTAATACAAATTGGGCATGTCTAGCAGTGATGAAAATAATGGCAGTAAATTTTACCCGGTGCTGGTGAATTATGCGGATCATTAGCATCAGACCAATGGCATCAAAACAATTTGGAAGGATTGAACTGAAATGTTCATCTATGACAGCAAATGGCCCTGAAAATAACCACACAAATTAAAGCATCAGCATATATTTTAACTCATGATTACATATGCTTTAACAAAAATGTATATGGAAGAAAATGCAATGACAATATTATCATAGCAATTTACATTAGCAAAGCACTTATCTTTTAACATGCAATAGATAATTAGATAAAATATTCTCTCAAAAAAAATGTTTTTATCATAAGGATGACAATTTTTTTTTTAAAGATCGCAGTACCCTCCACTTTGAGATCCAACTAGTTCAGTGGGTCCCCACCCACATACAAGGCTAGGCCCGTGGAGACCCAAGATCTAAGACAGGCCAATCCATCACGAGAAGTTTGGAGAGCTGGAGGGGTCAGGTTGGGAGTTGAACCCACAAACTCCTTAATCATGACTCCTTCCAACCACCCCACCAACACCTTGATTGACAACAAGGACGATGACTTTAACAAAATGAAAAGGACAAGTTAATCTGACCTGCAAATATTTCATAAAATATTGATTCTTCTCCAAAGAAATCATCACAAAAAAGATACCTGCAGAATGAGAAAATATTCAGAAGTTATGGTTTTGAAACAACTTGACATGAACTAAAGAATTAAGAGATTAAAAACAAATTTAAAAAAAAAAAAAAAGAAAAGACACTTGCATACTCTGAAGTAGCGGTATCCATCAAAAGCTTGTGCAGACTCCTAAACAGAACTTCATAAGGATACTTGAAAGAGCTAGCTTCAGCTATATGTGGAATCAATGCTGGTTGATCAATTTCCTGGTACAGAGAGACGATGAACTCAAATTTAACCAGAATGAAATTGTAAGAAAATGCATCTTTTATTTTGTTTTGTCAGAACAAAAAGACAACCAACAGCTTCCATTCGTCCACGTGCATCAGAAAGTTTGTCATCTATAGCTAGCACAACGGCGCAGAAATTCTGGAATATGGAATGATTACTTTGTGCAGCTTCAGATATTTTATCCCAGACTTCTGGAACAGGCAGTGATTTTGTTATTTAGCTTCAATATTTTCAGCAGTTATAGCAAAAAATTAGCCCCCTATGATTTGAGTTTTGCACACAGGATCATTTAATTCATTTTGTGTGTGTATATATATATATGAGCATTATACGATATATCCATCTAAACTATAGCTCAAAGTATAATATTATAAAAGCATTGTTAGGACAATCATGTTGTATGAAATATAATACTGTGAAACAAAGAAAACTATATTACAAACTAAGTGTAACTTAAATGTAAATATTAAGATAGGAATGTAACAAGATTATGATAAATGAATAGAACATCTCTCATTAAAGATAAAATGAGAAGATCAAATAGTCTCTTTGCTACGTGGATATTCAATACTAATTTAGGCATAGGATACTCGTTTGGGGACTGGTTATGTAAGGGGGGAAACATTTTACAATCTCTCTAAAGTTTGTATTAAATTTCCAAAGTCTGGATACCTCATCTGACTTTTTGTAATTCTCTTTTATGATTAATATATTAGTTTCTATTTCAAAAAAAAAAAAAAGATAAAATGAGAAGAAACTGATTCAGATGGCTTTTGATGCATAATGAATATCACCAATGTGGTCGTTAAGAACAGTGACCAATTGATAATTAATGTAACAGCAGAGGAAAAAGAAGATTAAAAAAACATGGATAGAAATAATCAAAACAAACATAACTAATTGTAGTATAACTGTCAACTTCACCCTTGATAGAGCAGATTGGAAGATAAAAATCATGTAACCAACTCATGGTAGGGAAAAGCCTTGGCTGGGTAGAGTTAAGTTGAATTTCTTCTTAAGATTTGGATAACAAATCAAATGTAACCTTACTGTTTGCAATACTGTATCATCTTTGTTTATAGGCAGAACCTTGGCAAACATTGTACATCATAAGAGACAAGAATAGTTTGATGCAACACTTCAAAAGGAATTTCTAAATCAATTTCAAGGTGAGCATATTAAGCAGGGTATAGCATGAACACCCAAAAGTGCAATATCAATTCACAAGTAATACCAAGGGAGATGCCTATGCAACAAGAACGCAAAGCCCTTTCTAAATAATAAATAAATCAGGTGATGCTTTGTTTTCAAGTCCTTTACTATGTCAAATCACTCTGTAACAGCGATGAGAAGACCTTTAATATATTTATCCTCTCTCCCAAAGCGAAAACAGCAGATCGGTTCTTCAAGGGTTCTCTTCCTCTGGAGAACAAGCTAGTACCTCTAGTCTCAACTCCAATTAGATCACTTGATGTTGCTATGTCAAGCTGTAGTTTCTCCAATGCTTGTATATAAGCACGAAAATGAGCACTTAGAACCTGGAAAATTGAATTAGATAATCATGAAACACAAAGTCCTGTGGTTTTACCAAATGAGAAAGCATTTATTGGAAGATCTAACAAATTGAATAAAAATGTGAATTAAGCAGCATATACACCAACAAAAGCAAGTTAGGGCTGTATCACTTCATGTTTAAGTTACATCCCTATATATCTCTTCATTTTAAGTTACATCCCTATCTTTAGTAACTTGCCATGTCAAAGGTTGACAGGCTCCTCTTACTCGTGTATATATATACCATTTTGAAACTCAAAAGTGCCCATTAAAAAAAAAAAAAAAAAAAAAAAAAAAAAAAAAAAAAAAAAAAAAAAAAAAAAAAAAAAAAAAAAAAAAAACCAATATCTTTGAACAAACATATAATGTCATAAATTAACATGGCAAATCAAACTAGTGTGTAGATACTTTTTTCTAGATATTTTAACTTATTCTACATAGCATGTCAATTTTCAGCAATGCCCCAAAGTTGGAGACAGATATTTATTTATTTATTTGTGTGTGTGTGCGTGCGTGTGTGTGTGTGTGTGTGTATGTGTGACCCTATCACAATTATGACATCAATTGAGAATTGAATAAAGATAACAATTATAGCTTTTATGAAGTTGGGAGAAACTTATCCTTGGGGCAATATTCATTACTTGGTTGATTAATAGATGTAAAAGGTAAAACTAATTGAGATCCATTTACAATAATTTCATGTCTAAGATACATTGAATCAAATTGTAATACCAACATCCAGCTGAGCTAGTAATATAAAGGGGCCCCCTGGCTCAATTGTAAAAGTTTGTTGTATTGCAAAGAAGACGTCATTGATTTGAGTTGTGGGATAAGCTTCCTGTAATGCAGAGTAAAACTGCATTACAACTGATCCAAGATGGTCCTACTCTTCCCCAGGACTCCACATAAGCAGGAGGTTCATACACCAGATCCTTTTTTAAGAAGAGCTAGCATGTCATCCAGACACCTAGGTTTGAGGACCACCTGACTCCTTTCAGAAATTGTCAGTAAAAGTTTGTCTAAACTAGTTTTGGCAGTACAAAGTGCCAATAAATAAATAAATTGAAAAATAACCTTTGTGGGATGGACTTGTGGCTTAGCGTGTATCGTATCAGGTTGTAGACCTTAAAAACAGTTTGGTTCCAAGCTCTCCAATGAATGAGATAGAAGAAAGGAACTGAACAGAAAAGTGGGCGAAGAAAAAGCCAGAAATTTGAAGATTCGTTTTATATGTGCACTTCTGTTTGAGATCATCCATCTCTAAACTTAACTATGAATATTTAATTACAAGTTCTTTCAAAAAAGAGTCATGATTACAGGTTTTTAAAAAAGGACAAAAAAAAATTTTTGAAAAAAAAAAAGAAAAAGAAAAAGAAGGCGCAGGTTGCATATTAAGTCACATGAACCAATTATTGAGTCGTATGACATTCCCTCAGTTGTGATTATCAACCCAGAAATGCATGGTTTGCAATTTGAGTTGCATAGTGAGATGAAATTATTGAAATGCAGATTTTAATAACAGTGCCCATAAGTTATTTGATTGTCATTTTATAAGTTTTGTCCAAGAAGTACTTGACATGATCATCTTAATTCAGGTGAATTGTTTTTCTTTTCCAGCAAAGCAAAGTCAAAATATAACTAAAATGGATTTTTCAAGTCCCTTTTTAAAGCTATGGTTCCTTACCTATGAAGGACAATTAGAGTCAATTGAAGCTTGAAACTCAGAGTTGCACCAAACCACTGACAGTTGGCACAGGTTCAGTGAAAGATTGCCCTCCAAAGAGTTTTTCTCTGCTACCATGTTAGATTTCTGACAGGCTATATTATAACACAAATTACGTAGTTCTACTTTGCATGGAAGATTGAGCTGTTGCTCTAGACTATCTACATTTGACATGAATTGAATCTGTCTTTTTTCTAGCCTTAGCTCACATCAATATTCTGACAGAGCAAGTTCATTCTACTAAGGCTGCTGATTGATGTCTCAATTGAGAATTTTAAGAATCAATCATGAATCATTACGAAGACATGAACCCTAGCTCTCTTACCGGTACAACTTGAACTATTATTTTTCACTCAGCCAAATTCAACAAGAAACTTGGAAATCACTACTAGGGATATCATAATGAAATCATATGAATATTACCCAACTACCAAGTTCTAACAATGTAGAAATTACATCAATTCAAAGTTTAATAGTCAAAGTTCAGTGTAATTGGGATAAAAGCACCACTAACCTTGTTCATAGTGTCAATATAAGCCCCACGAACCTCGACATATACTTCCTTGCCATGTTCTTTAAGAAAGAGAATCACATACCTAGATTAAGAAGTCAAGAAGGAATATTTTAACCACACCATAAACTTCATGATCATACTCAAAAGCAAACACTATGTGCTAAAACAAGTGCAGATATCACCATATAGGGGCACAGAGCATGAAATAATAAATAATCATTGCAATAGTTTAAATAAATGAAGAATTATAGTAGAATTTGCAGCATAGACTGCCTACAAGAAAGCATGACAATATAAGCACTAATTAAGAATGGACTCCTTATTGCTATTGAGCAAACATGAGCACCACTTTGGACAAGGATTGGTTCTATGATCTAATTCTCAAAACCTATCAAATAATTTCATATTGGACATAAGTTCATCACTATCTAATCTCACTATTTGCTCTTTTCATCTCTTTTTTATTTCCCTGCTACAACAATGGCCTACCTTTTACCTGCCTAAACAAAGAAAGCAGAGGATCGTAAGATACAACAGTGAAGCTAAAGGCCATCACCAAGTTGTACACCATGAATATACATTTTTGTAATTACCAAATTTGTCACTGCCTAGAAGGAGAACGTAGGCCTTTATTAGGAAAATCTCATTAAAAAAGCACCCCAAAAAAAAAAAGATTTAAGAAAGCTCATCTGTTTATCAGTTTAGGGGCTAAAGGACACCAGTGACAGTAGCAAAAGAACATCACTAAGTTATAGAACACTAATATACATATTTTTCAATTGCTAAAATTTTCATTGCCTAGAAGGCAGCGCTTTATTAGGAATTTCCAGAAAAAAAAATAGAAAAGGAATGAAGAGAACTCATATCAACAGCTTATGGGTTTTCCTTGATTGTAACTATTATGGTAGGTTAATTAAAGCTATGTAATCTAAAAAGAATTTCCAGCAATTTTACAGCAGTTGCTTGATTTAAGATATATGATGTGAACTAAGTCTCAAGTTCCCCAACAATTACTGCAGTACATTCAAAATGCTCCAATTAGATGCCCAAAAATGTGGCATGCACCATGGCAAAGCTCAATGGCAACAACTTCACAGCATGACAGTGGACATTAGTGCTATTACATCAAAGGGAAAACAAAGCATGATATCCAAAATGTAAAAAGACCGACAACAGCCTGCAAATCACATGAGATTAAAGCCTATTATAACCACTTGAGATTCCAAGAAAAAAAAATACAAATCATCCAAAATATAAAACTCACTTATATTTTAGAAGAACACTTTGTTGTAGGATCTGAATATTCGTTTTGGGCTTTCTCAAAGCATAAAGCTTCTGAACAACAAATTCAAACACCTGCATCAAATTTTATTTATAAGCCTTAGTCATGAACAGCATATGCAACAGATACAGGATGCATCTAGACAATAAATTCTCAGCTTAGCCAAAGCATTGCATTTCTCTTTATCTATGATGCCTCCCCAACCTAACACCTCCCTCCCTCCCTCCCTCCCTTCCTCTCTCTCTCTCTCGGTGGTTTGGAAATCGGGCTGTAGATATTCGGAGGCTCCCTTAATTGTACGTCATGGACAACCTTACTTGAACAAGACCTGTTCTCTAGGCTCCTACCTCTATATCCTTAGGTGCTAAGGTGTTAATTGTACGTCATGGAATCCTCGGTTCTTATTGGAACTAAAGAAAGGGAAAAGTTTTACTTGTATCCACAAAATTCTGAAAACCACATATTAGTATAAACTAATAAAATCACAGCATTTTCATTTATCAAAACCACGTAGAAGTAATTATCATTTACCACATCAATGTTTTTGTCCATGTTAGTTGGAAAAAGAAAATTGTAAAAATATTCAACAAGGCTCACATTAAGGGCAAGTAAGATATTTGAAGGGCATTATGGGAATTTAAGATCCCTCATCTGCAACGTTAGGGGCTAAAATACAGGGCGACTTCGCTCTACGTTGGTTGAATCTATGCAGACATAAATCTTTGCATTGTTAATTATTTCTTCTAAAATAGATAAGAAACAAATTTGTATTATATTGGTGTAAGTATAAGTATGGCAACATATAAAAAATACAAAAAGGGAAGCCCCTAACTAGGAATCAAAACTCTCCAAAATAAGACCTCTACCCTCTCAACCAATCTCCAAAGGAGAAGCTTTTGATAAATTACAAGCATTAACCCAAGAAGAAGCTAAAAAGGAAGAATGCTTCCACACAATCCCAGCATTTGCTCCATCATCTTAAAAAATCAGATAGTTAAGCTGTTTCCAAATGGTCCAAACAGTAGCAAACACAACCAACCTCCAGTAGTTTCTAAAACGACTAGGAAGAAGGGAAAGATTGGGGAAGACCCATAGATTGAGACCAAAAATGCCCCACCCCAACGCAAATAGTCATCCCATCTTTTCCACAGAGCAAAAGGAAAGGAGCAGCCCAACAAAAGATGACTGCTCAATTCGAAGACATTTTTGCATAGACAATACCAATTCGGGAAAAATGACCAACTCTTAATCCTCCTTTGGAGAATATCTGCAATATGCACGACAGTCCAACCCAAAAACTTGGCTTAGGATGTTTTAAGCTCTCCAGTGAAGTCATGGGGGAAGCAGGAGGGACTGATAGGGGTGTTTTCAAGAACAGATCTGAAATGTTTGGAACCATGGATTAAAGCATTTATCTTGTCTTTTCCACCACTGAAATATTAAATTCTTTTCCATTGGATGTACAAAATTTTGAGCCTTTGACCCAAACACAGTTATAAAAACATTTTTTTAATAAAATTAATGAAAGGCTTGGATTTGTTGATAAGCACAGAAAAAATAAAAATAAAAATAAATATAAATATAAAAAAACTAACATGAAAGTTTAGGTGCATCATTTATGCCACGCAAAATGCTATTCACTTAATGCTTTAGACAAAATATTGGCAAAACTGATTTTAAATAAGAACAAGACTGATGAACTTCAGCAATCAGCATTGACAGCTAGTTATGGCTTCAGTAATAGACTATACAAGAGATCAATATGAAATGAATAAGAAGTCTAGCTTATGATGATAGTGCAAACAATTACAAGATTATAGACAATGATAATTGATCTACTTGGTAACCTTTGAGACTGCTTTTTGTCTAAGTTTTTCCAACTCTGGCTGAACATCCTTTAGAGCTTTAGAAGATTTGACCATAGGATCCACATCAACAAACTTTAGCTTTTTACTAAGAATCTCAAGATTTCTCATATATTCATCATTAACCTGCACAAAAAGTAAAAGATCAACCAGTCAGGTGGCACATGTGCAATGAATATGAATGTTTTAATGTGGCAAATTAGGATTTAGTGCTGATACCAATCCAATTAATAGGGATAAGCAATGCTACCTAAACTTGAGTACAGGTGCCAGATGCAGGAATATATCCAACTTCCAAAAGTTGGGTTTGTTCATTTTCAAATTATACGGAGACTAAGCTAAAAAAAGCATCAAATCTTTTAGTTGGGGTTGGACAAGGTTTTGTTAGTTAATAAGCCTATGCACAAGATTATTCTATCCATTTG
>JAJIYU010018638.1:0-11130 GCA_030144865.1 Tinospora cordifolia
AATTATCCTAATTTTTATTATATCTCAAATGTAAATTATTTTTTATGTGCCAACCCACCATTTGCACCCAAAATTTCTTAAAATCTTTGAAATTAATTTATTCAACTTATTGTATTTATTTTAAATTTTTTGACAAAATTCTGGGGTATTACAAAAGCCCAGACTAAGAAGATGGATTTTATTGTTGTAAGAGTTTGATACAGAGGTGATAAACAAAAGGGGAATAGAGAATGTGGTAGCAAATCACTTCTCTCGCCTATCTAATAAAGCAAATCTAGATCCAAGGAGCATAGTAGAAGTTTTTTCTGATGAGCACCTTTTGATTATAAGTGACAGTAAAATATGGTAAGCAGATTTTGCCAACTATAAAGCCATAGGTGCCACTCCACCAGATTTGTCCCATAGCTGCCTCAAGAGCTTCATACATGAAAGCAAGTTCTATCTTTGGGATGATCCCTTTCTCTACCAGAGATGTGTTGATAAAGTGATCCGTCGTTGCATTCTAGAAGCAGAATTTAACAAGGTCCTTCATGATTGCCATGCTTCACCGTATAGTGGTCATTACAATCGTCAATGTACAGCAAGGTGTGTTCTTGAGAGTAGATTTTATTGGCCTAGTATGCTAAAAGATGTCTATCAATTTGTGAAGACATGTGAAGTGTGCCAGAAACAAGGAAACATTTCTAGAAAAAAATGAGATGCCTCTCACCTCTTTTGTGGAGGTCGAATTGTCTGATGTTTGGGGATTAGACTTCATAGGACCTTTCACACCATTGGATGGCAAACAATATATACTGCTTCCTATTGATTATGTTTCTAAATGGGTTGAGGCAGTGGCCACATCCAAGAATGATGCCAGAGTTGTGTTGAAGTTTCTCTCTCACAACATATTTTCTCGTTTCGGCACCCCTAGAGCAATTGTGAGTGATGAAGGTACACCTTTCTGCAATAAAATCTTTAATAACCTTCTCACCAAGTATGGAGTGAGACACAAGGTTGCATTGCCTTATCATCCACAGACTAATAGGCAAGCTAAAGTGTCTAACCGAGAGATCAAGGCAATATTACAAAAGACGGTTGGAACATACTGTAGAGATTGGGCTCTGAAATTACACGATGCATTGTGGGCATATCGAACAGCCTTTAAGACGCCCATTGGCATGTCTCCATATCAGTTGTTGTATGGAAAGTCCTGTCGTTTGCCTTGTGAATTAGAGCATAGAGACTATTGGGCCGTTAAGAAGTTGAATTTTGATGCAAAGGCTTGTGGAGAGAACCGTCTGCTTCAACTTGTTGAAATGGAGGAGTTTTGTCCAGATGCTTTCAAGAATACCACTATCTATAGAGAAAGGATGAAGAAATGGCATGACCAACTCATTGAGAACAAGAAGTTCAAGCCTAGCCAGCAAGCTCTGTTGTTTAACTCGCAACTTTGGTTGATTCCTAGAAAACTCAAGTCTTGTTGGTCAAGACCTTTCCTAGTTACACAAGTTTTCCCGTATGGTGCAGTGGAAGTGCAACCCACTACTGAAATGTGAACGATCCTGGAAAGCTTGTTGGATGGCCACAAATTTAAAGTGAACGATTAGAGATTGAAGATATTCTATGGGGGGCCAAAGCAGACGATGGAGATGGTAGAACTTAAAGACTGAAACGTCGTATCCTCATCGAGCTAACAACATTAAACACAGCACTGAGTGGGAAGCAACCCACTAGTGATTTCTATTTTCTTTTGTTCACGTTGTTTCTATTTGTTTAGTTTCATTTTTCTAGGACCCATGTAAGTATTACTAACTGATTTCATAGGTTTTAAGTAGCATAGGCCTAAGTTAAAAAAAGGGAGAAAAAGTCATTTCAAATCTGACTATTGCGGTCCACAGAAAGAGGAACTGTCTTGTTGTTCACTTACCACAGTCCATAGAATGTTGTATTTTGTGTACCGCAGTCACTAGAAGACACCTAGGGCATACATTGTATGTACCGCAGTTACCAGAAGAATATACTTCTGTGTACCGTGGTCACCAGAATGATAATTTTCAGAGCATTCTATACACAACGGTCCAAAGTGTTGTATAGTTATATGGACCGCCATAGATTGAAAACCAGAATCGTGCAATTTGGCATTTTACGCATGGACCGTGATTCATAAAGCACTGACCGCGGTCCGTGTGTCCTTTTAAGTTAGATCGCAATCATTTTTCTTGATTCTATTCCAAAAACTTTTGAGTTTCTCTGTGGCTCATCATTTCTTTTACAATTTTTAAAGTGTCTTTTCCTTTCCTTTCTTAGCAAAATGTAAGTGTTTTTACTTTAGTTTTCATTATTTCCTTGTTTCATTTTCATGTTTAGGTAAGTTTTAGGATTTAGATTTTACTTTCATGCTTGAATTGACTTGTTTTGATCAAAACTTTTCAAATTCCTATTCTTTCCTTCCATTTTTGAATGGGTGCTGAAAATATTGGAAGCAAAGGGCTTGCAAAATCATTCTCTATGAACACTTTAGGCTATTGTTTCCCTTATTTCAATCAGTTGAAGGCTATTTAGTTTGATATCTTGATTAAATACGCAATACTATGGAATTTGGATGTTTGTGTTGTGATGTCTGCATTTTGATGATCTTGATTGACATTTTTGATGTTTTCGCAATTGGCTTTTGGACTAGATCACTTTGACTTGTCTAGGATTACTTTTAGCCACATTCTTTTATAAGAAATGTCGTTTTCCTTGCCCACTAATGTTATTTTTGCAGGCCTCCTCAAATGAAACATCTTGCTTCTAAAGGGAAACAACCAACACCACCTCCACTGCCCGCAGACCGAGCTCGATTCTGAACTGTTGCAGCAAAATAACAGTTCAATCTCATACGCTCCAACAGCCATCTAATTCTAGAGTGGGGCATTATGTTGATGCAAGAGGAGTGCAGCATCGGCATTGATACAGTAGTAGTTGTTCGCCATTGGGAGCGACTCATTCAAGCACCTTGTACGACAATGACTCCAGTAGTTCAAGAGTTCTATGCTAACGTGCTGACTAGGAGGGCACGACAATTTGGGTCTGCGAGAAGTGGGTCCAGTTCAGTGCAGCGGCCATTAACGAAGTGTACAGTCTTCCCGCGGATCCACCGGATGAATATTACACTGTTTTGCCTCGTTTCTATTCAAAAGACATGCTGGAGACTCTTTGTGTTGATGGGGCCTCCTGGATTTGCTACATTGACAGGCCCATCAACCTTATGAAGACAATGTTTCAGACCTCGACAAAGGTTTGGCTTTATTTGGTTTGTACTAACCTTCTTCCTTCATTAGCCATTAACAAGGTCTCTATAAAGAGGGCAATGTTGGTGTATTGCATCATGAAGGGGCTCCTAATCAATGTTGGGACAATCATCTCTAGCTCTATCCGGTCTACTATTGACAAGACCAATGTGGGCCTTCTTCATCCTACTCTCATTACAGAGCTATGCAGAAGAGCAAGGGTAGTTTGGGAAAGGAGAGAGCCCCCGTTGAAGATGAAGGATCATATTGCAGTGAAGATGCTCACCGCCACTCCAGCTAAGAGGCATCGGGCCTCTACAGAGTCACCACAACCATCAGTTGACCCAGCCAGCACTGCAGCAATTCTTGCTCTTCCTACTGGTGCACCACCTTCCTCTTCGACTGCTACTACGCCATCATGATCTACCCCACTACCCTCTGATCCGCACATCATGATGCATTGGATGGCTTACATCACTCAGTGGATAGACCGCTCCGATCCAACCATGGCACAGGCTTATCTTCTTCCTTCCTGTTCCATGCCCTACATGGCCATGACATGTTGTGCGCCACCAACTCTCCCAACTCCACTGGTAGTTGATGATGAGCACGATGATGACGATGACAAAGGGGACGAGAATGATTTCATCATGGAAGCTGAAGTTTTTGGAGAGGACTTCTGACTCCCAGTTTTCTTTCCCTTTTCTTTGTCTTTGTTTGCTTTAAACTTGACTTCTGTTGATAGTGGATAATTATTTTTTATTATGCATTAACTCCCGTTAATAGTAATGCCTATGCTTAGAATTTTTGTCCTCTCTAGACTAATTTCTCTAGTTTTGAATGCATGTTGTGATGTGTACTTTCCCATGTATGTGAATCAATGTGTTCTTGAAGACAAGGCATCATTCAAGTTTGGGGGTGCTAAACGCTTCGACACATCAAGTTTAGTTTTTTGTTACTCTCTGACAATTTCATAGTTACTTTTCCTTCTTAGTATTTTGTTTTGTATACTTTAGACACATTTTAGGAACATATAGTAGAAGTCATTTAGGCTAAATCGTCCATGCCATGAATATATAACCATAGTTTTGAAAAAAAAGAATTTTCACTGAGTGTCCTATGAAATTGTAAAATTCCTTCAGTGTGATGAGGCAAAGAACTAGGGTTCCTTCAAACAGTCTGTATGCTTGGTTTGTCTAAAATTTGACTTTGACAAACCCTTTTAGTCTTAGGTAGATTGAAAATCCAAAGCTGAGGAAAGTGAGGAATGGAAACTAAATCACAAATGGTGAGAATTTCGCACAGATTCTTGAAATAATCAAATCTACCTGGAACACTACTTAGGAATGATTATAGAAGGGAAATGAAGTAAGCCATCTTTGTTTGAGTCAGAGCCTAAAGGCCAGTCCCAACATTCATAACCTTTTGCAGCCAATTTCAAGCCTTATAACCTGTTTTCTAGTTGTAAACCCAAACATTACATTTAGACACATCTTGTCATTTTTGTTAATATCTGAGTCAAACCTATTTGTGATCACTCATGGTCATAATTCTTACTGTTTAGAGGTGTGAATGAAGGAGGAGATGCTAACATTGAAATACAATTATTTTTCATATTTTTATTTTTGTTCATGATATACTAAAAAAAATGTTGAAGAAGAGTTAGTTTAGTATTATCAATGACAGCCAAACCTCTATTTCTATATGAGTGTGCATGTGGGCACAATTTGGAGTGCAAGAGATGAAATAAGTTTGGGGAAGCTATGAAACAAGGTTATGAGCATGAATGAATAGAAAAAGGGGTTGAACAACGAGGATAAGTTTGTATTGAAGAAAAATCAGACAAAAGAGGTTGGTATTATTGCTATGAGTGCACACTTGAATTAGAATGAAATTCTTGATTTACTTGCACCTTGAGTCAGACCACGTTACAACCTAGAGAAAAGACATCTGATCCTGACTATAGTTTGAATTGAGAAGAAGATAGACAGAGGAAAGAATTGAGAGGATCTATGTACTTAGGTATAGGAAAGGATTTTTGTAAGTGGGATGGTGCCTGCAAATCACCTACAAAGTCTACGATGATTGAGATACTAACAGATGAGAGGTAAAGTAAGGAAAAATGGTAGATGAATTGAAAGTCTAGACAACTTGAATGACCTTAGGGATGTGTTAATGAATCATACTGCAACGATGGAAGATAGAGGTCACAATGATGAATAAAAATGAATTTATTTTGATGGCATGGGGTAACACCTTAAATTAGAGTCATTGTTCGAAGATGAACAACAATCTAAGTTTGGGGGTATTTGTTTGTTCACAGTAGGCCAACATTAGTATAGGTGACTTATTGCATTTTATAGGAAATAAAAAGAAAATTAGACAAAGTTATGCATAATTAGTAGCATGAGCATCTAGATTAGGGAATTGCATGTTTCATTGCATTTTAAGCCTTGTTTTCATGATTAAAAGCTTTTCCATGAGAAAATGATGTCTGGGGAAGGATTTCTAGTATGGTGCAGGTTCAAGATGAAGCCAAGAAAGAATTGTATCATATAGAGGCAAAGAGGAGTGAAAATCAACAAGAAAGCATCAACTAACCGCGATCAGATAACTGAAGATCAAGGTAGCCAAAGGAAGATAGAACAAAGAAATGATTTACTGGCTACTGCGGTCCATGATCTAGTGACCGCGATAACCAGAACTTGATTCGAGCAAAAACAGACTGATCGTGGTGCACAAAATAGAGGAAATTTGAGTTTTTATTGAAGGACAATGCTAACCGCTATCACACAATTAATTATCGAGTTTCTCATAATTTTAATGTTTTTTAGTGTGGGCCTACGAATAGGAAAGGGGATTAGAGCCCAAACATACATAATTCAAAAAAACTTTATTGTGGCGGCTCAAGGAGACAAAAGACAAGAGTTTCAAGAAGGGATTGAAGATTTAGATCAAGTTTTGAGTATGTTTAACTTTGTTTATTACTTTTTGATGTTTTCTATTACTTCAATGTTAAGCTAGTTAGTTTTAATTGTATAGGTTGTAAATGTCCAATGTTTGAATTGTGATCTCTTATTAAAGTGATTGATTTAAAAGCACTATTCTACATTGTGTATGCTTAATGCTTGATGTTTACTAGCCATAGACATGATGAGTTCAAATCATTAGACTAACTCGAAAGAGAGGTTTAATGGTAGGTTGTCACAATATAGACCTAGATTGGTTGATTGACCAGAGGGTTGTTAACTATTTAGGGGGGTTGCACAGGATTTTTGATCATATAACATTAGGTTGTTAATTAAGCACCTCGGGAGAGGGCATTATAAGACAACACTAATAGAAATTGAAGCACATTGGGAGAGGGTTTCAGTTATAGGTGCTATAACTCATAGTGTAGATATTTTATGATCTGAAATAAGAATTACATGACATACAGCGACATTTACTATCCTAAACAGCTTTTTCAAATTGTTTTCAAAAATAGAATTTTACTGCTTTTGATAGTTTAGGTTCTTGTTCAAAAATTGACAATCCAACCCTAATCAGAATCTTGATAAAATGAAAACCAACATTAAATTGGAATTTAAGATACTTTAATAAATCTATTTTCTTGAGGACGATATCCGATCTCACCAGTTTCTACTAGTTCGAACTTGTACACTTGCAGGGTAAGCAACACCTACTATATATCTTATGACCTCTATAGTCCTAAGTGGAAAAATAATCATCTAAGTCAAGGCCCTAAACCTAGAACTATAATACCTTGCCTCCCCCGAATTTGATTCTTTCCCTTTTTAACTGGTTGCAAGGGACGACATGGACCGCACCACTTGATCAGGAGGCAAGCCGGTGTCACATTATTTTATTTTTCACAGTTTTTATTTCTATCCCAATTCTTTGGGATTTCTGAGTATCATATTGTTAGAAACTCATGTACATTTCTAAATAAAGCAACAAGAGATTTAATATCGTTAACTGAAAGTAATAGATACAAAACCTTACTAATGACATGAGGTGGCACCAACAGTCACTTTAAAATATAGTTGCCTTTAGAATCATTTTTAAATCTCTAGTTAATTATCAGTATTTAAAAAATGAAAAAAGTATATTTGATATATTGCGATTTGAAAACTATTTAAAAAAAAGTTAAGAAAATGTTGTTTTCAAAAATAATATAAAAATTAGTTTTTCAGTTTTTTTAACTTAATTGTACTTGAAGGACCCACATGGACATTTTGAGTTGCAACCGAATAAGTTTTTATTTGTCCTCAAAAATGTACAAATCAATAAAAAAAAAGTTCTTAGTTTATTTTCTAGAAACTATTTTTAAATTGTATATTGAATGCACCCAAAAATTTCGTCTAGCACCACCAAAGATTTTAAAATTATAAAACCATTGCGAGTAAAAGAACTATATTCAAAAAATAAAGAACAATAGATAAAGTTCAAAGCTATCCAAAAACAATGAAGTAATGAGAGAGAGTGGGGCATTTAAGAAAAGGGAGTTAAGTCTTAATAAATTAAGATAGTGTTATTAAAAACTTGGTGAAGACAAGAAGAGTTTGGAAGCCAAGAATGAAGAGGATGAAGAGTAGGGGTATTCATCAACCCAATTAACTCAATCAACCAATCAAACTGAACCTTTTGGATTGATTTGGGTTGGATTGAATTTTAAAATATCCAAACCAAAAAAGTTTTGGTTGGTTGTACGTTGGACAACCACAACCTGATTAAACCCAACTCAAATTGGAAACATAAGACCCTATAATTTTTAAGCTTAAGGCTGAGTTTTAATGCGAATTTGTTAAACTTATACTTAATAATTATTTGATATTTTGATAGTTGAAACTTGTATTATTTTTTAATGTTGTAAATTGTTACTTAATTATTTATGCTATGCGAGAATCTTGTATTTGATACTTAAATATTATGAATGTTAACTCATTTTTTATAATAAATTATCTACATTAGTTGTTAGATGCATTTTTCTCAATTTTTTTGGAGGTTTCTCCCCCTCCCTCTCCCTTTTTTGACATTTTTGTTTCTAAAAATATTAAAAGCAAACTCAATAAACCAAACCAACCTAAATTGAAATCGAACTATTTACGTTGGGTGGCTATAATGATAGATTAGTTTGTATTTGGTTTTACATTTTTCAACCCGAATTGTTTAGGTTGGGTTGCAACTTGACACCTAACTAGAACAAACCCAACCAAATGAAGAGTTTTAAAGCCAGGCCTAAAGAAGAGGATGATGATATGGTGTCATTTGAAACAAGTTGGATAACAATCTCAAAGGTGATGATGATGTTTTAGATGAGAATGAGATGTTCTTAGAAAAAAATTTTCAGAAGAATATATAGAATATGCACTAATAAATATAAAGGGAAGAAACCATGTACAGTTTGTCAGCGAATAATGTTGTGCATAGTATTAAATATCTAAAAAAGAAGATTAAAAGTACAAAAGAAAAATTAGATACAAAAATTTTGTACTAAAATCCTCAATTTGATGAAAACATCCATAGGCAAGATTAAGAAGAATCACTAAAAAAAATTAGTAATAAAAATAAAAACCTTACAAGCCTATTTCTATATATATTCAAGGAGAGAGTAATTAGACTTTCTTTATCTTGAATTAGAAGAAAACTAGGGTGAAGAAGAAGAGGAAGAATAAAAATGAGAAGATTTATGAAAAAGAAAATCATTTAGTTATATTTATCATTATACAACTTTTAGAGCAAACAGTTATAATTTGTCATTATACTCCTAAGAAAAATTATCACAAGTTAATGGCTTACTGATAAAGCTATAGTTACCTTAAGCAACCATCAAATCTTACTAGCTTATAGAGAAGTTGTAATTCACTTCAAGAGATGGTTGTCACAATGTTTTATTACTTTCAGTACCCTCTCTTAAAATATTGTGATAATCTCAAAATTCTTTTCTATTCTTGTCAATCCATGTTAGTTACATATTAGCCAAATGACATGAAATCTGTAGTATTCAATTGTGTTATTATTGATTGGCTTGATTAAATATGTGCTAGGTTTTTCTTGGGGTGAGTTTTTTTCTTTTTTTTTCTTTCTTTTTTTTTGTGCATATCCACACTTATGTAGTCTACTATTTCCAAAAGAAAAGCAATATTACATGAGCCCTCATGCATGCACTTCATTCTAGAACCAAAGATCAAATTTCTTGCAATATGCGAGGCACTCCATTATCAAAATACAAAATTGTTTTGTCTTATTTGTTAAGCTCCTGGAATGTTCATCTTATTCGAATCATCTTCTTCCATGATTGTATGGCTAATAAACACTAATTTTATCATGAATAACACTTCATTTTTTTTTTAACTTTGAAACTCAACTTACTCCTCATTTTATAAGTGTTACCACATGGTCCATGGGATATTTTTTCTACTAGGATAAACTGCAAAATTTGAGCCAATGTATAACATGATAATAAACTTTGATCCTCCATATATAATGCAACATCCAAAGTTAATTTTCACATACCTTGGGAATTTCTTCTACTTTATTTTGTATGCTCTCCACTAGGTCTTTCCATGAATCAACTATCCACTCTTACTGCTTGTGGAATGTCCAATGTCATAAACATTAAGCTTCCTACAATTAATACATGTAACAATCAAGATATTTCCATCCTATCTACTTTAATGCAAGGAAACATGCTTTGAGGATAATTTATGATTAAAAGGAAGTGGTTCCACTTCCTAATTTATTGCAAGGAGACACACCGGTGTCAAAAGTGGCTTACCAACTTTTATGTTAAAATACTAAAAGATCTTTCTAAGATTGTCTATGGAATTGCATACCTAAGATCATGTTTGATGTCTTGCATCCTTTATATGGCACTCCATAGCGATTTTTTCCTTAAGTTCTTTGACTCAATCTTTTTGGGGCCTACACCAACATATCATCCACGAACAACATCAATATCATGAAATCATTATCTACCTAATATGTATAATTGTTTGAATTATGTTTATTGTATTCAAAGCTTGTCAGTATGGAATTAAATATTTATATTAACATTTTGGGGATTGCTTTAGATTATCCAAATATTTGGTCACTTAGAATACAATTTCTATTCCCTTTCCCAAGAGATGTCTCTGTTGAATTGTATGAACTTTTTCTTCCAATTTTATATCAAACAAGTAACAGAATATTTCAATAAAGTTAATACCTTCCTTTAGAGCATATCTCTTGATCCACTAGTCTTATGCAAAAGAACTCTACTTGATTATTATCATCACACTTCATCTTGTAAATCCATTTGTTCTTGATGGCTTTTTTTTCCTTGAAGTAGTGCTACAAGTTCTCATGTTTAATTTTTATAATAGGCTTCAATCACTTTTACATTGTTATTATTCATATAGTGGCCATTTGTAGCTTCATGAAACTTTGATATCTTTTCATCCTTTGTTAGCAATACTTTATGCAATGTTCCTTCACATCTCATATAAAAAAAAATGCCACAATGGTGTATGTCTTAATCATGTTAAATGATGAAGCATCAATGCTTCAAATTCTTTAATTATTTGTTTCTCATGCTTTAATATTGCTTTAGAACAAGCATTTTATGTTTAAGTTTAATCAACCTAATTGAACTATGCCCTACATTTTCTTTTAAAGTATTAGAATTTTATTTTCTCCAATTCTTGTTTTGCAATTACATCCTTGCTAATAGTGAACTTGTGGGCAATGGTAATGATAGGTGATACTCATTGAATCTGTGACAACCCACGTTTTGGTGCGCAAAATTTTTGAATACGATATACGCATTTTTCTGGAATTTTTAAAGGAAATACAATAATTTACAGCAATTTTTCTCAATTTATATTATTTATTG
>JAJIYU010018639.1:0-11162 GCA_030144865.1 Tinospora cordifolia
TATCTTATTTACCTTATTTTCTGAGTTTTAATCAATTTAATTATTTTTAATCTTGTCTTGATTAAATTGAGATCTTTACCAACGTTAGTGTTAAAGAAAATTCAACCACCAATAGTATTCCCTGAGGACGATACCCGGACTTTCCGGATATTACTACAAGCGATCTCGTATACTTGCGAGTCCGCTAACATTTACTATTTTGGAGAGTTAGTATAATTTAAAGGAAGAGAGAAAAACATTATAGATATCTAACTATTACATTTTCGCTACTGCTACATAGAAAAAGATAGTACATAAATACTTTTTGTTTAACTTAAAAAATGATTCTATTGTAATTAATTATTTAGTTACTTCTATATCTCTTGTATTACTCTAATAATATTGTGTGTGGATAAGAAGGAGGCTTGATAGTGTTTTGGCAAGTTCGGCTTGCAACTGAGGGTGTTAGGGCACTGTGCCAGTCGGCTCGCCCTTCACCTTAGGGAAGGGGTTCAGAAAATGTTGGTATCAGAGAGAAGGTTTTTAAATTTAGGAAAAACAATTGTTGTTAATGTAGGGAACCTTAGAGTAATCGCAAAAGTTAGGAAACCCCAGGAAATGACTTGGAGTAGCATAGCAGAATTATAGACGAAAACTTTTTAACTTCTAATTGACAAGAAAAGGAGCCAAGTGAGAGTGGCCAAATTATGAAGGAAATTTTACTATCATTGGGAGTTATTGAGCTTTAAGATTTAAAATTTGAACCTTGTAAATTAGACTATCACTTCGAGATAGTTATCTTTTGTTACAAGCATTTAAAGATAAGATCTGCTTATTTTTGGAAATGATGGAAGTTTAATATTTTATGCAGAGCACGATGCCACCTCGACGTGGGAGACCATGTAGGATCCCAGAGCTAGTACCACCACCACCTTTGATTCAGCCCGAGTAGGATCCCATAAGTGGATCCCGAGCAGGTAGATACTCAAGGAAGAGAAAATATTCAGGGAGACAGTCCAGAAGGGAACAGAGTCAGCCATCACCCATAGTCCCGATTGTTGCTACCCCAATTCAGACATATCAACCGATGGGACAACCACCGACTCAGTATGGGGCCCGAAGTATTGGTCGAAGGAGAAGCCGAGACTCAGGTTATAGAAGTTATGAGCTGGGCCAGATATATCAGGCTGAGTATGGACATCAGATTATATGTTATCAGTGTGGTCAACCAGGCCACAAATGATATGACTGTCCTATGCTTGTTCGAGCTTCCAATGCACCCACCACTACTGTCACTCAAAGGAGAGTGCAAGCCATCACACAGCCTAATCCAGAGGCTACCATGCGCTGGTAGAAGGTACCATTTCTATTCTAGATTCTATCTTATTTGTGTTGTTTGATGCTAGCTCAACTTTATCATTCATTACTAGACATGTCGTAGTTAGATTGGAACTTAAACCTCTTAGGGCACCCACCTAGCTCATGTTGAGTACTACGGCCGATGACCACATTTACCCTAATCTAATTTTTGAGGGTTGCATGTTGAGGTTGGGAGATTTGGAAACTATTATCAACCTTTAGGTGTTAGAGTTCCTAGAGTTTGATGCCATACTTGGGATGGATTGGCTAGCCGCTTACCATGCACATGTCAACTATTTTGCCAAGAAGGTTGTATTTTAGGTATCGAGGCAACCTATTATTATTTTTAGGATAGTGCCTCCAATAGATCTAGAACCCAAAGCAGAATGGCAACTCAAAATAAGATTGATACTCTGCCCAGTCTAACCACCATAGATGAAGGACCTTCACAGGCGAGTATTGATGAGATTCCTACTATCAGAGATTTTTCTAATGTGTTTTCTAAGGATTTACCCAACTTGCTTCATAAGCGGGAAATCGATTTCATTATTGAGGTTATTTTAGGGACATGGTCCATTTCAATCCCTCCTTATTAATAAGGAATTGTAGGAATTGAAGGTCTACTTAGAGGAATTGATGAGTAAGGGTTTTATTACCCTTAGTGTGTCACCTTAGGGTGCTCTAGTGTTGTTTATAAGGAGGAAGGATGGGAGCCTCCATTTGTGTATCGACTATTGAACAAGGTGACAATAAAGAATAAGTACCCTCTCTCGCGCATTGATAACTTGTTTGACCGACTCAGAGGTGCCACTATATTTTCATAGATCTAAGATCTAGGTACCATTAGTTGAGGGTAAGGGAGGAGGATGTACAGAAGATGACCTTTTGGACTCGTTATGGGCGTAACAAGTTCCTAGTCATGCCATTTGGCATGACAAATGCCCCTGCAATGTTCATGAACCTGATGTAGACAGTGTTTCATCATTATCTCATCGTTTCTCATTATCATTATTGATGACATTCTTATTTATTCGAAGAATAGGGAGGAACACGTTAAGCATTTGAGGATCGCACCATAAACTCTTCGAGATCACCGCTTGTATGCTAAGTTTAGCAAGTGCGAGTTCTAGTTGACAGAAGTTTAATTTTTAGGCCACGTGGTAGGAGCCAATAGTATTATTTTTATCTGGCGACGGTCGAGGCTATTATTAGTTGGTCGAGACCTACCACAGTGACAGAGATCCATAGCTCTTTGGGTTTGGCAAGCTATTATCATAGATTTGTGCAAAATTTCTCGAGGATTATTGTACTAATGATTAAACTTACCCAAAAGGACATGTCGTTCGTATGGACAGATAAGTGTGGGGAGGTTTTTCTTGAACTAAAGCGTCATTTGACATCTGCACCAGTACTTGTGCTACGTAAACCAGGCCATAAATTAGTGATTTATACATATGCATGTGGGACAGGCCTTCAATGAGTGTTGACGCAGGGAAACCAGGTGATGTAACACACTGACACACCGGACACACCAGGACACACTGGGTGACTTAAGGTACTGTCCCCTCCCCTTGGGATTTTCTTTCGCCTCTGTGGAGATTTCAACCAAGGGCCTGGGACATAAGTACCTTGATTTCATGAAACCCACTACCATTGAATCCTAAACTACAAGATACAAAGTCTGAGAACGAAGGATATTCTGTTGGTGAAAGCGTTGTGGAAACATCACAGGGTAAAAAAAGCCACCTGGGAGCTAGAAAGCGAAATAAGGACAAAGTATCGACACATTTTCAATAGAGATCCTTAACTGTGAGCAAATTTCGAGGATGAAATTTTTGTAAGGAGGGTAGGTTGTAATACCCTGAAAACCTCGTACCAAATGAAACAAAATTCAAGGTCTATTCAGTTAAATTTGGGTGCAAAATGAAACCGAACTCGTTTCAGGGTAAATTTGGCAAGTTCTAAAATTATCATTTAGGAATCCAAAATCACTGAAATGAAACAAGTGACTTGAACCGGCCAATTGAACAACATATTCAAAAATTAGCTCAATTGGTTAAGTTTAGGGCTCTCATTTTGCCAAAACACCTTTAAGGGTTTAAATTAGGAAATAAATGAAATTTGGGGTAATTCAAAGATTTGGAATGACCCAAAATTCTATGAGATGGCATAAAGTAACAAGACACACCACATATCCAAAAATCAGGACAATTGGGCAAGATTTGGGTAAAGTACCTTCAGTGGGCTCTAAATAAGGAAGGTTTCTAAGGAAAAATGCCATGGGCCAAACTATACCTTAAAATTTATGTCTTGATCATGTGGTTTCAAAACTATCAGTTATACACCTAAATTCCTAGTGGTTAGGGGAATATTAATTTTTATTTTTAAATACATGTGAACCATGAAGGCATGACCACCCAAAGCATATGCAAGTCACATGGGTAGAACACCATGATCCTGTGCACCCCCACCCTACCCAATCACCTTGGGAACGTCTTCCCTGATTTGAAGACATGTAAAATGATCTTATACACTACATTGATGATTCAATACACCCCAAGAGGCGTCACCTATAGAAATCCATAAAAGGATGATCCCATGTACACCATGTAGTGATCACATGCACCTCGTTGCCAATTAAGCCAAAATCGTCCCACATTTGCGTATGTGTGAGTTTGCACATGTGACAATTCTTATTAGAAGATTCTAAAACAAGAAAGATACTCTTGATCTCATCCTAGTCGTCACTGTTAAATGAGGAAAATTAAAACAGAAAGTGTATATGTAGTGATCTCATGTCACATGGCGCCAAGATTGAGGGATTCTCTCCAAGAACGCCCAAATTTGATTCTAGCTTAAAAGGGAAAGTTTCCTTGTGCAAGATTTGAAAATCAGAGTGTGATATGGTGTCTCTCATGCTTTGATAGCATGCTCACCACTAGCTGGACGTCCCAAAGAAAACATAGAAACCTTGCCTTATTGGACATTTGTGATGAGCAAGCAAGAGAATAAAAAGGGAAAGCAATAAGAGAAGATTTATTCTCTCAACATGATGTCCAAGATCAATTTAGGAGGATTCTAGAAGGATTTGATTCTCTGAAATTTAATTAGAAATATCCTAAGGAATATTCCTTTGAACCTTGAGAAAATTGGCAAGTTTTGTGATCCTTGCACATACTTGTCTTTTCTCTATTTAAGTGTTTGGAAACTTGCCCAAACAATGAGAGCTGCCCATGGACGTCCCTTAGTGTGTTTGAAAACTATTACTACCCCCCTTCATTGTTCACGAATCATTCATTCCAAGAGCAAGTGAAAACACCACTAGTGTGCTCTCTTCTTCTTCTTTCTCTTCCTCTTCTTAACGTCTCATTTTGTGCCTAAGGAAGGACTTCTAGTTTCAGAGTTTTAGGAATCATTAGAGAGTGGTTTTGTGGAGGTTTGAAGTGACAAAAACATGGGGGAAACGCTACTGTATTTTTGGGAAAGATCTAAAGCTAAGGCGGAAGTTGCCCTCTTAAACCTTTTTCATATTTAAGCTATTAGCATGTCCATTTTGTTTGATTTGTTTTTTTAAATTTTTTTTTAATGTTTGGTTTCAGTTTTCTACTCCCATTCATGCAATGCTTCAAATTCATAAATGTTTAAGATCATGCCTATTTTTATGATCATTCATGGTAGTATCATGTTTAGGGATGAGTTCCAAGTTTTGGTGCATGATTTTGAATGACGAATGAGTTGTTTCATGTGTTCTTAAATTCTGAAATTTATTTTCCTGTTTATTACATGATTTGAAATATTATTATTATTTCTTGAACATGAGATCTAACATGAGAAAAATAGTGATACAAACCACGTACCATCATAGTTGTCTGAGTAACACTATTGGTGTTCTCACTACAAGAAATTGATGATACAACAACGTCAATTCTACAATGTGCATCAACGACCGTTCTAATAAAAGGCATACAACAATGTTTATAAAATGTCTATTGTAAAATCGCTTATGTAAAATGTCCACAACAATGTTCACCATAGGAACGTTGTTAAAAAGGCCATTACAACGAGCAGACGAACGTTGTTTTATGTTATTACAACAATCATAGTTGTTCGTTGTTGAATGACACTTTTTACAACGTTCGTTAGTCTACTGTTGTTAAAAGAACGTAAGTTATTACAACATTCATTCGTGATTGTTGTCTATAGCCATCTATAACAACATTTTATTTGACAGTTGTAAATGGATTAAGTTATATATATACATACGTTACTCATATGTTATACCTATATAATACCACTAATGCGTGAATAATGGTATAACCTATAAATGATGGTATAATGTAGGCATAACGATCGAATAATGTGTGTATAAAGATGTAAGGATAACGATAGAATAATGCGTAAATAATTGTATAACTCGTAAATAGTGGTATTATGTAGGTATAACGCTAGAATAATGCACGTATAAAAATGTAGGGATATTGATCGAATATTGCGTGAATAATATATATGGTATATATAACATGTGAAATGTGGTATAATGTAGGAATAAATATTGAATAATACACATATAAAAATCTAGCGATAACAATCGAATAATTAATTTCGTGAATGATGGTATATATATAACCAGTAAAATGTAGTATAATGTTGGGATAAATATCGAATAATGCGTGAATAATGGTATAAATAACCAATGAAATGTTGTATAATGTAGGGATAAAGATCGAATAATGTTCGTATAAAAATCTAGCGATAACAATCGAATAATACATAAATAATGGTATATATAGCCCACAAAATGTGGTATAATGTAGGGATAAAAATTGAATAATGTACGTATAAACATATAGCAATAACGATCGAATAATGCGTGTATGATAATATATATAACCTATAAAATGCAGTATAATATAGGGATAAAGATTGAATAATGTGTATATAAAAATCTAGCGATAACGATCAAATAATGCGTGAATAATGATATGAATAACCCGTGCAATGTGGTATAATGTAGGGATAAAGATCGAATAAAATCAATATAATAACCCCGAATAATAACCCCCTGAAATATGTTATAATGCGTGAATAATGGTATGAATAACCTGTAAATTGATCACTTGTATCAATTTCGAATAAAATCAGTATAATAAAGTTTACATATGAATAACATTATTCATAGATGAGTCAAAAATAAAACAATCTGCCCCAGAAGACAAAATAAAATGACAAAATTCAAATGAAAAATACTTGAGATTGTTATAAATGAACCATAATCGTGTTCAAGTTATACATATCTGAAATATCAAAAATGGTATTACACATTATCCTTAAAAAACTGTGATGTAAAATATGACAGCCTAGCTTCTTCCATTCTTCACTTCTTTAAGACCCACTATGATTAGATCATACTGTCAACATAAAATCGACCTGATCTTTCATCGTTACTCTAGGTGCCTTCGTTCTGCTTCATTCTACCATGCAAGTACAGATTAAGAGCCACCTTTTTTCTATAGCTCACCACATCAAAATCAAGTGAAATTTCCTTTCTAGTGGCAAACATTCAGCAAAATTAAACATGAACATTCCACAATCACACTCATCTTGCTCTGATAGATTATCAACAACTTGCACCTTGAAAGGTTCTTTCCTAGGTCTATCTTTTTGGTCAACTTTCGATTCGTAAAATCCAATCATCTCGAGATAAAAGGGAAGAATGGTGGAATAAGCTTGAACTGCCTCCATTGATGTAGCATCAACAGTAGGAGTACGCAGGGAATTGTAAACATGTATGCAACCCTCGTAAATGCTAATGCAACCTAGTATCCAATGGAATGCAGCCACAATATTAATAGGGAAAATGACGTAGTCAACATCAGACCATGGAGTGTTACAGTACATGTAGTGCCCTAACATATACTCCATAATTACCATCTCATCCCCTAACACAGATGCATCCTTCTCTTTTTCGAATCTACCATAAACAGACTGCAACCTTTGATCGAAAAAGTTGTCTGTCATTGTACACTTAATCTTAATCGATTTGTCATACTTGCTTTTCTTGTGCAAGTAATAGAACATCACATCTCCATGTTGCCAATTCGAAATTTATAAATTACAATAAAAGATTTGGGTAATGAGTAAAAATTGTATAAACATGAAACATTCAAAACACAATAAGTATGTTGTTTGTATAACATCTCATTATACTGAAATAATAAACATAACAGAGTTTAAGAACACGTTACATAGATGATATTGGTATCATATCAATATAATATATATACAAAACAACATAACATAGTTTAAGGACATGGAATATATAGGTGAAATTGGTATCATATCAGTATAACATGTGTATACAAACATTGCAAAGTGTCCAAAACCCTATATTTTGGTATCATGTTGGTATATTATCAGTATAATATCTGTAAGCAATAATATCAAGTCCAAAAAATTAAACTCACAGAGGAGGAGATAGGCTGGCATGGGGTGATCAATGTGTAAAACCAGTCCTTATCAATGATATCAACGATTGAAAAATCAAAAGCTGGATTCAGATTGTTGTCACGATCATGGTATACTTTATTTGACCTAAATAATGTGACAGACGTTAATATCATTGTATTATAAATAACAAAAATATTCAGAATGCAAACTTAATCTCTAGGAAAACTTACTTTGAACACTTCAACCGACCCTTTTGAATCCACTCATTAAACTCAGCTACAACATTGTTGTCTATATCTTCAAGCAGACAGATGTCTAAGGGGGATAGTCATCCGTTCACAATCTCCTTTCCTTTATGTTTATCTCCAGCGAGACGCCTCCTCCTTTTATTAATTGTAGGAGGTAGAAGAAGTGGAGTGTGATCTTCAGTAGAGACAGCTGAAGTCGCAACATTGACGGTCGACTCAATAATTATAAACAATTATATCAATAATTGTATGTATAACAATTATATATATAGATATTTGTATGTCACATTATTTACATATATAAGCAATTATTTAAGTAATTGTACGTATAAATAATTATATATATATATAAGTAGTGGGATAATGTTAAAATAACAATCGAATAATGAAAGTATAAATTTGTTGTTCCTCTGTTTCTGCTGTATCCATTATATAAAGAATTTTATGTATCATATATATATATATATATGTATGTATGTATGTATGTATGTATGTATGTATATTTGGGTTAACTGATACCCAAATATACATACATATATTTGGTATAAAATATCAAATATATGTATGTATTTGCTATATGAAATAAAACTACTAAATTATTAATTTTTAATAAATAAATGGACTAAAATCAAAAAATTAAATTTAAGTCTAAATTCGCTTTAATGTAAAAAGTTTATATTATATATAGCACAGATAAATATATTAAATGTATTAAAAGAATGTTCTTATATTATTTTACTTATTTTCAATTGTTATTTGAGAAAGTTTAACAAAACAAGATCATTTGGCATTATTATAAAAAAAAAAAATCTTTGCATTTATTTTAATAAAATATGATAGAACACGTTTAAAATGTGGAATTCTTACATGATTTCACTAACTATATATGCATTAATAATAATAATAAACCATATATTATTATTATGGTTAATAATGAGTTACATTATACCATTATTCATGCATTATCCATCGCTTGCTATTTTATACCAACATTCTATCATTACTCGCATTATTCATTGATCATTCATATGTTATACATACGTTAGACCGAATTTTATTCACATGATATCCTTACATTATTCACATGTTATCCCCGCATTTTTAACCAAAACAACTGAACAATTTTATACCCATATTATTCAATTATTATTCTTGCATTATATCATTATTGACACATTATCTGTTGCTTAGTATGCTATACCTCTACCATTATTGGCATTATTCCATAATTATTCATATGTTATGCATACGTTATGCCGCATATTTATGTCAATAATCCAACAATTTTTATACTTGCATTATTCAAATATCATTCTTGCATTATACAATTACTCGCATTATTTCATGATTATTCATATGTTATACATACTTTATACCAAATTTTATTCACATGTTATCCCCTCATTTTTTTATCAAAACAACCGAACAATTTTATATTCGTATTATTTAGTTATTATTCTTGCATTATACCATTATTGACGCATTATTCGTTGCTTGGTATGTTATACCTCTACCATTACTTACATTATTCCATAATTATTCATATGTTATGCATACGTTATACCGCATTTTTATATCAACAATCGAACAATTTTTATACTCGCATTATTCATATATTATTCTTGCATTATACCATTACTCGCATTATTTTATAATTATTCATATGTTATACATACTTTATACCAAATTTTATTTACATGTTATCCCTGCATTATTCACCAAAACAACTGAACAATTTTATACCCTTATTATTCAGTTATTATTCTTGCATTATACCATTATTGACGCATTATCCATTGCTAAGTATGTTATACTTCTACCATTACTTGCACTATTTTATATTTATTCATATGTTATGCATACGTTATACCACATTTTTATATCAACAATCGAACAATTTTTATACTCGCATTATTCAGATATTATTCATGCATTATACCATTACTCGCATTATCTCATGATTATTCATATGTTATACATATTTTATACCAAATTTTATTCACATATTATCCCTGCATTATTCACATGTTATCCCCGCATTTTTTTACCAAAACAACCGAACAATTTTATACCTGTATTATTTAGTTTTTATTCTTGTATTATATCATTATTGACATATTATCTGTTGTTTGGTATGTTATACCTCTACCATTACTTGCATTATTCATAATTATTCATATGTTATGCATACGTTATACCGCATTTTATTCACATGTTATCCCTACATTATTCATATGTTAACCCTGCATTTTTGTATCAACAACCGAACAATTGTTATATTCGCATTATTCATATATTATTCTCACATTATACTACAAAAAAATATAAAAAGAAAAAAAATAACAATTTCCTGCCCTAAAAAAATTACGCGAGAATGTTCATCTTCTTCAGAGTCGCAGTTGTTCGATCGTCTTCTTTGTGCGTTTAAGTTCTTCGATTTTCACTGCTCATCTTTCTTCTGTTAATCTTCTTGTTATTCTTCTTTGGGTATTTGGGAAAGAAATATCTGCTTCTACATTTGGGAACAAAATCTCTGCTTGCAACAGTTGGTCTTCTTTTTTGTGCATTTTAGTTCATCGATCTTCTTTGTTTGTCTTTCTTCTGTTAATCTTCATTTGTTCTTGTTCTTCTTCTTTGGGTATTTGGGAACAAAATATCTGCTTCTACATTTAGAAACGAAATCTCTGCTTGTAATAGTTGGTCTTCTTCTTTGTGCATTTCAGTTCATTAATCTTCTTTGTTTGTCTTTCTTCTGTTAATCTTCATTTGTTGTTGTTCTTCTTCTTTGGGTAGTTAGGAATGAAATATTTGCTTTTGCATTTGGGAATGAAATCTCTGCTTGTAATGGTTGGTCTTCTTTGTGGGTTTGGTAAATGTTGTTGTTCTTCTATTATTATTATTATTATTATTATTATTATTATTATTATTATTATTATTATTATTATTATTATTTTCTTTTTTTGGTTGTTCTTGTCGTTGTTCTTGAATTTCTGTCTGAGTTGATATGCTTGGGATTGTGTATTAAATCCTACTTTTTAATTATGTGATAGTTATTTATTGCATCTAAAGTAATTAGTTAATTCCTTTGCATTTTGTATCAACAAGCATATTATATCTTCTATAGCCACT
>JAJIYU010018640.1:0-11114 GCA_030144865.1 Tinospora cordifolia
AATGGCTTCTTTTCTTTTGTGACATCATGATCCATTTGGCTCGAAAGGAGGAGTCTGGAGGATGGTTGGCTTGTACTTGGATAGCCTATTCTAGCTTCAGCGGGGGTTCTCTCTTTCAAAAGGAATTGAAATTGTGGTAATTGTAATTAAGGAACGATTGGGGGCGTCGAGGTGGCAATATTTTGTGGCCATGGTACATTGGGTCTTGTTTTTCCATAGTCAGGTCATATGTTACTATGTTGTCTTGGTTTTGCTCTCTATTTATTTTCTGTGATCGTGGAGTTAACCTCATACTCTCGCTTTCGTACATATGATCATACATATTTTGCTTTTAATAAATAGGAGGTGGTTTCATTTCCAAAAAATAATAATAATAAAAATAAATAAATAAATAAAATAGAAAAACGACATATGTCTCTCTTGAAGAATTATGTACCTTGAACATATTAAGGTGAAACGGTTTCGTGGGATTCATCCTTCTCAATTTAAGGTATGTATATGCAAAACTTAGCTGATCACGAGGCGTAAATCGGTCAACCTCGTTGAACCAAAGACAGGAGAACAAATTTGACATTGGTGTATGTGCCCTTACAATGAAAGACCCTTCTGGAACATCTGTTCACAGTAGAAGCAACAGTGAAAAGTATGACGAGTAAGTTCAGTACAGAATTTAGCCATTATAAAGGAATCTAAAAGAATAACGTTTAACATAGCACATACTGCTGGGAAGTAATTTGTTCGGATCCGAGGGATTAAATCTCTTGAGGCCATCAGCCTGGTAAAAGGCGAATTGCTCATCAATAATGGTATGGTTGAACTTGTTAAGCTTCTTATTCTGTGCCACCTCTTCCCACAAGCAGTGGCGGTCATAATGGTTGGAAATAGCATATTCATGGCCTTTTCGCCAAAGGAAATACTCCAAGATAAGAAGAGGGTCCTTTTGAAGGCGCAATTTGCTGTCCAACCAAATTGAATACCTGCAAATATTCAAAAGTACAATGTCAGAAAAAAGAAGCCAGAAAATGGAGACAAGGGTGATGACAGTCAACGTTCCATCCCCCCTACAACCACCCACCCACCCAAAAAAACAAAAAAAAGAATATTTCACAAGCATGGAAAATAGAAAGCTCAAAGCACTTCCCAATAGGTGAACAAGGTAGTAAGAGAATATCTGCAAGATGAAATGCACTCTCTCAAAACCTAAAATTAAACAATAATAATTTGTCCTTTTTAAGAAGAAACAAAATGAATTCATTATTAGCTAAAAAGCTTTCATCCAAATACGTTCTAACTGGATTCAAGATCCTGACACAATCCCCTCTGACCCTATTATATGTCATAAACACCTTTCACAATCTATAAACCAATCTGACAACGATAGACCTTGGGCCAATTCCAAAACAAACACCCAGTTTGCTACCAATCAAATTCCCATGCTTGGTCACCATATATCCTCTTGGCACTGAAAATACAGCTATACCTTTCCAACCATATGTGCCACAATGTTGCCATATATGCTATACAATTAATTTCCTTAAATATGCCACCGAGACTTGGTTAATATATGGGAACAAACACATGTCAACAGCTTCTGGTAAAACAAGTCTGTTTCCCGAGAAACTTTACCACTTCTCCCATTAAGATCTAGCCTATGTGCAATGCATGAGGCACAGCAATGAGGAGATAATAAATGATGATTGAATAGTTTCCTTTGTGACATATCCATGATGTTAATGACCTTGTGAGCCACCAACCACCCAAATATTTTGAATTTGGATAGGAACTTCATTTTGCGGCTATGTGGTTGGGAGTGATGGTTCGGGTACTCTAAAAGAAGAAATTTAAAAGGTCTGGAGTGTAGATAATTCCTGTAGAAGGGGACAGCAGGTAGGAGGGAGCAAGTGGTTCTAGATGAGGATCCTATCCTGAAGCCTGATGGGGATGGGAAGTGCAACGAAAAAAGATTAATTTGAAGACAGATCAAAAGATCATCAGAAGATATAATTGTGCTATAGCAAACAAAGTTAACTTACTTGGGGAGAAGACAGAAGTGAGATTTGGGGATCAAGATTTAAGGGATGGTCTTGTATGCTGGTGGATGGAGCATCGGTTGGGTGCCCTTATTGCATGGGACTTCACAACAGTGGAGGTGCTAGAAAGTATAGCAGGAGTATATACAGTGACACTGTACATAAAAGGAGAGGAAGTGAGAGAATGGTGGCTAACTGGGGTATACAGGCCAACTTGGTCAAGGGACAGACAACATTGCCTGTGGTTTGTGGAGACAGATGCTGAACTTTAACACCCCAAGATTCAGGGAAGAAAAGTTAAATAGTGAGAGGCTAATGATGTACTATGACCTCATCATCAGAGAGAGAGAATTGAATGACCTGCAACAGATTGGACAGGTTCCTGTTTTCTAACAGATGGAAGCACATATCTCCATCTCACCGACAAGAGGCTCTCACAAGGTTGATCTCAGATCATAGACCTATAATAATGGAGATTTTGGCAGTCAAATGGGGACCATCACTGTTTTGGTTTAAAAATACATGGTTAAGTCATAACAACTTCCAGGAAAAAAAAATCAGAAGATGGTGGCAGCAAATGGGATTTTATGAATGGCAAGGGCACAAAGTTATGCTAAAGCAAAGGCAACTTAAAAGATTCCTAAAAAGATGTGATAAGGAGGTGGTTGGAAGAAACAAATTTATGGAGAAGGAACTGGAAAAGATGAATGGGGACCTCTATAGGGAAGAAGGATCCCAATGAAGGAAAGTAGGTGGACTGAAGGACCATTTAAGGAAGAGGAACTATAATCGGAGGTCTGCAGATGTGATGAAAACAAAATACTTGGCCAGGATAGATTCACAATGCAGTTCTATGATTCTAGGAGGTAGTGAAGGATGATCTGATGAAGGTGTCACAAGAATTCTTCCATAATGGAATAATAAATGTACATAAACATGAAACTTATAGTTATCTAGTGCCAAAGATGAATGATTATTGGAGTTTAAAAAATTTTCAACCTATAGATATGGTAACAAGCTTGTACAAGATTATTTCCAACATACTTGCAGCATGGCTCAAGACAGATAATTGATGCCACTTTGATTGCAAATGAGGCCAACCACAATTTTTCCATATATTTAACATAGAAATGATAAATTGTAAATTCAGTAATCTATTTTAAGTATAATATTAAAAACTTAAATGGATAAGTGATAGAAGAGTATATATCAAAAAGGAAATTAGGAATGGTGCTTAAGGTTGACCTGGTTGAGGCAATATGAGTCCCTTGAATGGGGCTTCATGATATATGTGTTCAAAGAAAGGGTATTTGGAGGAAGATGGCTAGCATGGATGTGGGGATGTGTGTCTTTGGTTACATAATCCATTGTGATTAATGGAAGACCCAGAGGGAAGTTCAATATTGGAAGAGGGTAACCCACTATCTCCATTCCTCTTCACCATAATACCAAAAAGACTGAGTCGAGTAATGACTATGGCAAACAAAAGATCATTAATCCGAGGTTTCATAGTGGGAACGGAATCAGTCAAGATTACGCATATGTAATATGCTAATGCTACATTGCTATTCTTGGAAAACAAAGAAGAAAACATAACAAGGATCATTGGCTTATTAAATAGATTCTATAACATTTCCAGTCTCAGCGTCAACGTGTCAAAAAGCCAATTGGTGGGTATTAACAAGGAGCAGGAAACAATGGAGAGGATGGCAAGAAAGGTGGGATGCTTGGTAGGGGTGCTGCCTCTGAGACATCTTGGCCTTCTGTTGGAAGGGAATCTAACTTCTTTGGACTTTTGGGCTCCAGAGCTAACAAAAATTTCAAGGAGATAGGAACTTGTTTCACCTTCCTAGAGGCCTCACTAACGGAAAAATGGAGGAACTTGTTTCACTCCTCAGCAGACTGGCAAATGTTACCATTTCCCACAAGCAGGACAGAGTTGTGTGGCCCCTGGGCCCATGGATCCCCCAAAGGAGTATACACGTAAGTCTTTCTTCTCATTCATCTCTATACAAAAATATCAAAATCAGGCAAAATATATTTGAGCTAAAAACATTCCATTAAATGTGTAGATTTTTGGGTGGACAATGGCTCATAGGATTGAATTCATTCAGGTTGAAAAGATACCACTGGAGTAATATGAGAACGTGTCTTCCATTAATGTTGCGGTAGTTCAACTAAGAATTGAATTCCTTTGGGTTGTTTAGTAGCACCCCCCAAAATTATTAATTTGCAAAATATTGGTGTTAAACTGGATGACTTAGGAAATTTCAACGTCCCTAGAATTTCGAAGAATCTAATCACTGTTCACAATTTTCTAACGGTAACCTAATATTTGTCTTGTTACAGACCAAGCTAGTCAACCTCCTCTCCATTGTTAAAAATGGTTTTTTTTGTTTTTGACGATGCAGTACTTCAACTTCATAGAATTGAAGACTCTTCAGATTGTGGTAAGATAGATTGTTTTGTCAACATTGCCACTGCTTCTCCTAATGTTGCTTTGTTGGATCTTTGGAATAGACGATTAGGCCATCCTGTTTCCAAGGTTGTTCATGATGTGTAACATTTGTTTGGCGTCTCTGTCAGTAATAAAACTGAATGTCTTTCTGTTCCTCATCTGCTTTGGTAAACTTCATACGTTCCCATGTCCTACATCTTAACAATACACGTCCAAAGCTGATTCACTCAAATGTATAGGGGACCATCTCCTGTTACTTCTATAAATGAACATATATATTTTATTCACTTTGTTGACACTCTCTCAATAAACTTGGATCATAGGCTTCATCAACAGTCAGATATGCTCTCTGTTTTTGTTCAATTTAAGAATCAAGCAGAGTTGCAACTTAGTCATTGCATCAAATCCATTCAAACAGAATGAGGCGGCGAGTTTTTGAGCCTACAGTTCCTATCTTCAAGCACAAGGGATCACACAGTTTTTTTTCCAAGAACACATGAACAAAATGGGCTTGCAGAACACAAGCATAGACACATTGTTAAAGTTGGCCTCACTATACTTGCCAATGCCTCTATGCCATTGCAGTTTTAGGATGAATCATTTAGAAATACAGTCTATTAGGTAAACAAGTTACCTTCAGCCTAGCAAACTCATCAGTTAGTGTTTCATTATTCCTGATTTCCTGAGATTACCAGCCACTGCCAGATTTTTACAGTTTGTCCATATAATCCACATAAATTCCAATACAAAACAGTTGAAAGCAAATTTTTAGGACATAGTCTTTCTCACAAGGCTATAAATGTTTCGATCCCACTGGTTGAATTTATATTTCTCATGATGTGGTCTTTGATGAGAGTTCCTTGGTTTTGCTAAACTTAAACCTGATCTCTTCATTACCCAAACCTAGTTCTTCTCTTACATCTGCTTCACTACCTTGTTTAACTGTTGCAGTTTATTCTTCTCCTGTCTCTGTTTCTTCTCCTAACTGTGTTCCCTACACTGGTCCTCTTAATTCCTCTTCTTCATTTAATGCAATTCCTTCTTCTTTTGTTAATTTTGTTCCTACATCTTCTCAAATTGACTTTGGTTTTCCTGAAGACCATTTGAACACTGTTGTGTCTCTCCCTGGGTCTGTTAAACCTTCTTGACATCCAAGGTTACGAGAGCAAAGTCTGGCATTTTCAAACCAAGTGTTTCCCACGTCAAAAGTTCCAACTTCTGTTGCCAATGCACTACATTTCACTTATAGGAAGGATGCAACAACTGAAAAGTCTCTTGCTACGCTTCATAATGAGATGTGGTCACTTGTCCCCTATTCAAGTGATAAAGAGTATTTTGGGTGTAAATGGTGTTCAAGATAAAGGAAAATCTGGATGTCTCCATCAATAGATACAAAGCTCGACTTGTTGCAGAAGGGTTTCATCAATCCCCTGGGTTTTATTTGAACGAGGCTTTAGTTCTGTTGTAAAACCAGCTACTATTTGTATCATGTTAACAGTGGTAATATCTAAAGGCTGGGTGATTCAACGGTTAGATGTCAATAATGCCTTTCTCAATGATGTGCTTTTTGGAGAGGTGTTTATGGAACAACCAGCTGGATCTGTTAACCTCAGAACTGATTTGTGCCCAAAATTACATAAAGCTATCTATGCCTTTATGGCCTTAAACAGGCTCCTTGAGCTTGGTTTAAGAGATCGGTTACCAATCTTGCTTATTTGGACTTTAATACTACCAAATCAGAGCAGTCTCTGTTTGTCTGAATAACATCAGCTCATTCAACTTCACTTTTAGAATATGTTTGTGACATTTTGGTTACTGGGAGTTCCTCCTCTGTTGTCACAAATCTTGTTTGACATTGAACAGTATTTTTGCTCTCAAAAATTTTTGTGAGATGTGAACTTGTTCCTCAGAATTCAGGTGCACAAGGCGCCTCAGGGTCTTCTTCTTTGAGAGTGCAAATATATTCTTGACTTACTATGCAGGTTAAAATGCAGTTTGCTAGCAGTTTCTCTTTTCTTATGGCCAATGGTGAAAAGCTCTCAGCTGTAAGCAGACCCAGTTGATGATGTCCACTTACAGAGGAGTGTCATTGGGGTGTTACAGTATGCAACCATCACTCAGCCTATTGTGACTATCATGCATGTCAATTTATACAATATCCCGTTCAAAGTCATTAGCTGGCTGTCAAGCATATCTTACATTTAAAGGGCATCATGCATCTTGATTTGCACATCAAGAAATCTGCTCATTTTCAATTGACTGGGTTTTGTGAACGACTGGGGATCAAATGTTAATGACAGACGTTCAACGTGTGATTTTTGTGTTTTCTTTGGAGATGAGATTGTCTTGGCCATCCAAGAAATAGCACCTGGTTTCATACTCTAGCACCAAAGCAGAGTACCAGAGCTTGGCTCTTCTTGTAGCCGAAATTACTTGGATTCAATCCTTGCCATCAGAATTTTCTATTGTGTCTCCTTCTTGTCCTATTGTTTGGGGCAACAATTTGAGCATGCTTCTGTTGCTGGTAATCCTATTCTACATTCATGCACTGAACACTTTGAGATTGATCTATTTGGAGAAAGTTTTGCAGCACCTCATTGACATCCGTTGCTTTCCTAGCTATGATCAGCTTGCTGATATCTTAACAAAGTCTATTACTAGTTCTCAGCTTTTGTCTCTTCACTCCAAAACCCATTCAAATGAAGATGATGTTAAGATATCTTAGGAGGAGAGTCTTCATCCTCTGAGTTGACGATGGGATGTTAGGAATGTAGTCAACAGTTGCAATTGTTATCATAACCGTAGTGGTTGAGTTAGTAGTTAGCTAATTTTCCTTTCTGCTCTTTAGATATATTGCTGTCCGTAACAGTTTTCTTTTTCAATTGTAATGAGAATAAGTTCTACTTTAGTTCTGTCATGTGAACCTATGAGAATAAGTTCTACTTTAGGTAGGAAGTTTTATTCATTTCGTATATGTCTCTTCTCAAACTTCTCAGGAAGTTTCGTATCACACTTTTCCCCTGTTCACTAATGAATGAGTTATAAGTGAAAGTTGTGCTAAATATTTTATTTCAACCATTCTTCTAACTTGCTAGCATGTAAAGGACCAACTATGTATTTTTGCTCACCATTTTTCTTCATTCACGGGGAATTTGAGAAGACAACAAAGAAAAAGTGTATGGAGAAAGGAAGAAAAGAATAATGGAAAAAATAATGCATAATTTACAAATACCTTTTCTTTTAAAATAAGCAAACCTTTACAGCCTGATTCTGATATATTTAGTGGTTCTATCATTTTGATAATTGGGTAAGTATAATGTTGTATGAAGGGCTAGTATAATTACGTACAATAAAAGATGATATGAAAATATTATGGCCCATAAGCTTTGCAATGTAATTGAACTTATTTATATAATGGAAGTTCATGATTTGGTACACTCACATCTTTATCTTGCATTTGATTTGACAAATCATCTAGAACCTTGAGATTTGTTCAACAAGTGGAAACCTTACGGGATGTGATAAATACAATAATTAAAACACATGATATTCAAACTGAAATGTAAACCTATTGAAAGGAAAACCAAATTGTAAGGCTTGAATATCATTTTAAAGCCTTATGCATATCATTTGAACATGAGAGCATCGACTAGTTATAAAATCAGATGAAAAAACATCCAGCAATTAGAAAAAAACAAAAAAATAACACTTCTTTGACTCGAGATTAGACTTATGTAAATCATTCAATGGGAAAATGCGTTTGTTAAACCTAGAAGAAGCAAAAACTGTCCAGACAGTAGGCTCAAGAAAACAATGAACTATGAACTCATGCCAAGACACTAGTCCTTTCTTTTGTCACCCTTAATATTGAAAATCTGTAGTTGTGTCAAGTTGTCAGCAGGGGGAGCTGCACAGGTGGTTGCCATCAATAGGTGTGTTTGTGCTAAGTCTGTAAAGCAAGAGAAGATAGAATAATTGGGCAACAAGGCAAGGCAACTAAGTCCTATTCTCCCTTCATTTTTAAGTACTACAGAGCACTCTCCAGGAGCCACGGCCTCACCCTCTGCCTTCTCCATTTTGTTAAAGACAAGAGATTGGGTCTCTGACCTTTTTTAATGGTTTGGAGAAATGCAAATCTTACGAGCAATGAGTTAGGTTAATGGATTTTCAGGCAGTTTGGATAGTTTGGTTCCTAATTAAGAGAATATAAGTCAAATAACTTGGATTACTTCGAAATAATTCAAACCAATACATTGACAACGAAGAGCAGAACCAAACCAAAATTGGTCAGTTTAATGCACATCCTAATATAACACATTTGATATATTGAAATCTCATGTTACTCCAGTGGTCTTCCCATGAACACATCTTCTTCCAAAGATTCCAAAGATTAATCAATACTTCCAAATTTTTGGATAATGACGAACAGCACTTGCACAAGCATGTAGCAAATATCACTTGAAGTATATATTTGAATAGTAAACAAGTGTTTCAAGGACTTCTAGAACAGAAATGACAAAAAATATTTCAGACAATTATCAAGCCAAACCTTTAAGATATACAGCATAAGCCACTGGATACAAATCAATGTAACATGAGTCAAAAGAACAAATTCATTAGCAATATAAGTTTCAAGGAACATGGATTATTCAAGTAGAAATACAGAGGATTTTACAGCTTAGCCATAGATACATAGTTTAATCAGTACCTTGCAGATGGAAAAAGCCGATGTGTTAGAAACTTGGGTATCTTACCCACTCTTCGCATGTCAGTATAAGGTAAGTTCTTCACCACAACAACCTTCCATAAACCAATAAATCCCATTCTATCTGGTTTCTGACCCTCCGAGGACAGTGTTTGTAATGTATTTTCATCCATAAACATGACAAAGCAGACATTTTTCCTTGACAAGCGTGTTACCTATAAAGAGGGAAAAATATGAAAATAGACCCAACAGTGATAACTTAATGCAGTTTTTCAAAGATACTTCCCACAAAAGTTCAATCCAAGTTTGCTGATGACTAGATCAAGCAAGTAAAGCAAGTAGGTCGCTAAGATCAGGATCTTACATAGGATCTATGCATGGTCTTTGAGATTGGATTGAATCATATTAGGCTTATGAATCTAGATTCTAAAGTAAAAACTGCAAAAACTACGCTTCAATACAGTAATAAGATAAAAAAGAACATTAAAATAACAACTGCCAGACTCAAAATCCTCAAAAAGTTAGGGGAACGTAGTTAAAAAGGTGGAGCTCCAGCCACATTCTGGGAAACTATACAAAATGCTCATTAAGAAGATCAACTGTTTTTTTTTTTTTTTTAAATAAGAAACAACAATAACATTAACAATAATAAAAATAACAATAGGAGGTTACGTCCAAGCCTCCAAGGCATCAGGAGTCCCACCCAGAAAATTCATTACCAGATGAAAGGAAGATAAAGACATAACCTCCAAAAAGTTCAACCCAACTATTCATGGAAAAGATGAATTCTTCCCAATGCTCCTCTCAAAGCCTCAACCTTATAGACAAGCACCCCAGTTCAAGAACCAGCTTGACACGAAAAAGCCTCTGCTCCATGAGGACGCTACCCACATGCTAATCAATAACATGATTTCCCCCCATAAAGCTGCATCCTCCCTATACCACAAGGTAGTGTATGATACTATTAACAGTACCTACTTAATCTACCTACAAACATTATTTATGTGTGCGAGTGAAAGTGACTCCCTTCTACTAGTTGGGGGGGACCATTTACCTCCAGAATGATCTTGCCATCTTTGCCACATTCTCCCCACTTAAAGGACAACCTATGGATTTCCTGGTTGTATTTCTCCTTGTTTATTTTAATATAATACAACTCATCAAATCAACAACAATATTCAACTCAACTAAAGCTCCTCCAACTACATGGGATCAGTTAAAATCAATTACATATAAACTTGATTATTACATATCTAACTGCAACTATGCAACCAGCAAGCATAGGCCATTTAGATTAGTAACTTGTCAACTTTTGAAACCATTAGGCGATGTCTCCATTCAATTTAATGTAGAGATGGAGTAGGTAACAGTGCAAACTGCAAAGCGCACTAAATGATGATGAAGGGCCACAAAACCTAAATCACAAAGTAAGGCACACACCTAATTCAATTAAGGTGCAAATTTCATAAATAACACATAAAATGTACATGAATTATGAATGCATAATATTCAATTATACTTTTATTTTAACCTATGTTTAGGCAAAATAATTCAACAAAAACAAAAATCAATAAAGCTTTTTTTTGAGACTTTTTTTTTCTCATCAAACATCATGCTCACATTGACATTCTTAACACTAGCACTTCATATATCAAAGTTGGTACTAAGATTATTTACATTTTGTTTATGCTTAAATTTGAGTTAAAAGTAGAAACCAGTAAAGAAAAAGACTAGCACATAAACATTAGCAACTACATTGCTTTCATAACAACAGCTTGTTCTTGCAGTGGCAATCATACTACTGTTAGAGCACCAACTAAATTGTTGTTACAACCATGGTAGTCAGAATCGCAATTCTGACTGCAAATCACGAATCGATTTGTCCCCTAACAATTTTGATCTCTGCTGAGAATTGAAATTT
>JAJIYU010018641.1:0-11166 GCA_030144865.1 Tinospora cordifolia
CATTAAGGGTTGAGAAACTCTTTTGATCTAAATTACAACTTTAAACAATTGGTTGTTTGAAACGCCTAATGTATGCAAGTGTTTGAATTATGGATGTGCTATTGTTTTGAGATTGAAAAATGGTTGTTTGATAAAGATCTACTAAGCTATGTGCTCACCCCTTCCTCTCTTATTTTTCAAGAAATTAAATTATGAAGGCTATGGAAATTAGATAGTTTTTGTTTTAGCAAGTTTTCATTCCTTTGAAAGTTTTCTTTTAATGTGAGGGCATGTTGCCCAATTTTGATTAAGACTTCAGCTAAAAGTTAGTATTTTTATTTTGAGATTATGAGTCTCTTTGATCAACAATGTACTATTTTACATTACAAAGTTATGTACTTTCTTTTATTAATAAAGAAGTTAAATATTTTCTTACCTTTAATTGCCTTGATTTTATTAAATGTGAATTTGTACTATTGAATTTATTTTAAGGCATGAGGTATTGAAAAGAAAAGAACAAGTGTGTGTTGCTTGTAAAGTAACATGACCCAACCCGCCAATTGGTTAAATCCACCGTCAAAAGGAATGGTGGTTAAGTCTAATGCTCAACTCAAAGAATGCGGGGGTTGGGGTGTTACAAGAGTCAAGGGGGACTAGTATGCTCTTGATTTGAGATGAAAATAATGAGAACACTAGGTGTCCTTTATATAGAGTTTAAAATGCAATAGAATGGTAAATTTGTGGTGTTTTCCTTGTAAGAAACTTGCCAATTCTTCAAAATTTCGTGCCTTCCAAGTATAAGAGAATAGCAAGTGTATTTGGGTAATTTTTTTGGAATTTAGAAGCAAATTTTCAGATTTTAGAAACATTTTCTCAGATTTTTCTATTTTAGTTTTGAATCATTTAACCTGAATCGTCCAATCGTTCCCCGAGCGCAGCAACGGTTCGCGATCACCATCGGATCTTCCTCAATGCAGCACGGTTCGCAATCAACGAAAACATCTCAGATTTGCACCGTCAGATCATCCTCGAGCACAACACGATTCACGAGCAACTAAAACGTCTTAGATCTGGACCGTTAGATCTTCCTCAATTGTGATGTGCGGATCTCCGTTCGTGATCACCGAACGCGGCTTTGATCTAGATGTTTGGATCATCCTCGAGCGCTGCACGCGGATCTCATTCGCGATCAACGAAACTCGCCTAGACCGTCAGATCGAGCGGATCGATCGTGGGCCGTTGGATCTTGATGATTCGGTGTTCTTGCGTGTTCGATGCAGCTTTGATCTCATTCATTGGATTGGGAAAATTGATCGTAGATCATTTGATCTTGATGATTCGGTGCACCTGGGCATTCAGTGCGGACTTGATCATGGTTTGGGATCTTAGATCGTGCAGATCACACGTTTCTAGCTGTTGGATGTAGTTTCTATTACCAAAATCACTTTCTAAGGTTGCTATTATCCGAAAATTTTCTAATTATAAACTTTCTAATTGATGTAAACATGGTTTATTGCACATGTCCTTCTATTTTATTAATTTTCTAATATTCTTCCCTTTCTATTCTTTAATATTGTATTTATTATATATTTTTCTATTTTTTTAATATTTTTAATGCCAATAATTAGTAATCTGCATTTTTCATTTCTTCATTTCATATATTGTTATCTATATTTATTTCATATTTTTATTTTCAGAAAGATAATTATTTATGTAATTATAAATTAATACTTATATAATGTTATACTTATATTAGATAAATCTAAACATACAATAGATATTCCTATAATATGTAGTATTTAACACACATTATACTAACACACATATTATTCACACACACATTAATATATATATATATATATATACTTTATTTTTATTCTTTATTTCTTAAGAAATAAGAGCAACTCTTTAAATTTCATAATTAATTCTGCTTAGTTGACATTTTCATTTAAATATCAAATTAAGGCTTCATTTCCCTACCCTTAAATTGCACCCAAAAGTTTCTTAAAATCTTCAAAGTTGATTTATTTTACGTATTTCATTTAATTTTATTAAACTTATACATCTTTAATTATTTGACAAAATTTTGGGTCATTACATTTAAGACCCACTGAGGTCACTAGGCAAATGAAAATTCAAATCTTGGCCAATTGTTTTGATTTTTGGATATGTCATTCATTTTATTAGTTTATGTCATTCCATTTCGTTTTGGGTCATTTCGATCCCCTAGGTATCCTAAATGACATTTTTTTCTAATTTAGACTCCCTGAAGGGCGTTTGACAAATGAAAACCCTAACCTAGACCAATTATTCTAATTTTTGGATATGTTGTCCTTAGTTGGTTCATGTCACCTTACTTTATTTCAAGTTGTTTTGGGTCCGTGAGGGGTACTAAATGAGAGTTTTGGAACTTGCCAAATTTAGCTCTAAAATGAGCCCAGTTTCATTTTGCACTCAAATTTCACTTACTAAATAATAAATCATTTAATTGAGTATAGAGAATTTAGGGTATTACAACCTATACTCAGAAAAATTTCATCCTCGAAATTTATACATAACTAAGGATTTCTAGTAAATAGGTGTGGATACTTGGTGTTTGTCTCTCTTTCGAGTTCCCAAGTAGCTTCTTCCACCCCGTGATGTTTCCACAGTACCTTCACTAACAGGATATCCTTCATTCGTAAACTCTATACTTTATGGTCGAGGATTCTGACTATTGTTTCCTCATAAGTAGCATTATCATGAATATTCACTTCCTCCCAGTGGATGATGTGAGATGGGTCGGGTTTGTACTTTCTCAACATGGATACATGGAATACATTATGAAATGAAGTCATTCGGTTTGGTAGGTCCAACTCATAAGCACATTCCTTGATTCTTCTAAGTATTTCAAAGGGTCCGACAAACTTTGGAGATAACTTCCCTTTGAATCCAAACCTCTTGATGCCCTTCTGAAGACTAATTCTCAGAAATACCTTGTCCCCAACTTGGAACTCTAGTGGCCTTCTCTTTTTGTCAGCATAGCTCTACCTATGACTTTGTGTTGTAGTCAACCTCTTATGTATCAACTTGACTTGTTTATTCATTTCTTCCACCAAGTCTGGTCCAGCTAATACATGATCCTCTAGATAAGCCCAACAGGTAGGTGATCTGCAGGGTCTTCTATAAAGAGCCTCAAGTGGAGCCATCTTAATACTCACCCGATAACTATTGTTATAGGCAAACTCTGCCAAGTGTAAGTATTTGTTCCAATTCCCCTTAAAATCTAAAACACAAGACCTCAACATATCCTCTAAAATTTGGATAACTCTCTCAGGCTTAGTAACTTGATTAGTAGATTTGATTGGCAAGAACTAAGCCACTTTAGTGAGATGATCCATGTAATAACCTAAAATTTTTTCAAATAATTAAAGATAAATAAGTTTAAGGAAATTAAATGAAATTAGTCAAGTGAAAATAATTTTGAAGATTTTAAAACATCTTTGGGTGCAAATTATGGGTTAGGAAGTGAAAAATAATATAAAATATTTAGATGTAAAATAAAATAGGCAAATAAAACCTTAATTTGATATTTAAATGAAAATGTCAAATTAAAAGAGGTGCTTAAGAAATAAAGAATAGAAAAAAAAATAAAGTATATATATATATGTATATACACACATATATATAAGTCAATGTGTGTATGAATAATGTGTGTGTTAGCATAATAAATGTTAATACTATATATTATAGGAATATGTATATAGAAAAATTTATATAATTAAATAAAAATGTAGCATATGTGTATTTATTTAAAATAAATAGAACATCATATAAATATTAATTTATAATTACATAAATTATTATCTGAAAATGAAATATGAAATAAATAAAAATATATGGTTATATGAAATAAAGAAATGAAGGTAAAAATAGGGAAATAAGGAATAATATATCTAATACATACAAAAATAAAGAATTAAAAAAGGAAAAGTTAGCAAAATAGAAGGATATGTGCAATAAACCATATCTACACAAATTAGGAAGTGGAATTGAGTTTATAATTGGCAAAACTCGGATAATAGAAGCTTTAGAAGTTGATTTTGATAATAGAAACTGCATCCAACGGCCAGAATCGAGTAATCTTCATGATCTGCAATCCAATGGCTCAGATCAGGCTCGCATCGTGCGTCCAGGAGCACCGAATCACTCAAATCCAATGGCCCAAACTCGATCAGCCAGATCAATAGTCCAGATCATGGCGCTCAATGACGATCGCGAACAATTACTATGATCGAGGATCATCCAACGGACAGGAAGAGTTTTGTTTTTGCGATCCACCGTGCTGCGCTCGAGAATGATCCAATGGCCGAGATCTCACCCTCCTGATCCAACTGCTGACGATGCACGCGCCAAAACGAGTTCCCAATTTAGTGTTGTGATCGATGCACAGCTGACAGCCCAGATAGATGAACTCCGATCCATCGCCAACCGAACACCGCAATCGATGCCCATCTGACGGCCTAGATATACGCATCTCGATCCATCGCGAACCAGACACCGTGTTCGAGGAAAATCCAACTGCCCAAATGCAACCCGCCCAATCCGAGATGCACGTGCGTGATTCGAGGAAGATCTAACGATCCAGATCAAATGCTCCGAAAATAAAAATCGAAAATCTCGAATAAATACATTAAAAATCCAAAAGATTAGTTTCTAAATTTCTAAAAATTTCCAAAAATTTACTTGCTAATCTTCTATGCTTGGGGGGCACGAAATTTTGAAGAATTGGCAAGTTTCCCAAAAGATGACATCACAAACTTGCCATTCTCTACTCTTTTGAACTCTATATAAACACCCCCCATGCTCACATTCATCTCATCCCAAGAAACAAGAGTTGAATTGTCATCTTGTTCTCTAAGCCTTCTTCTTGGCAATCCCCTTAGTTCTTGAGTAATCTCGAACTATTCTTGAGTGTTCCTAAGAGTTCTTGAGTATTTGGAAGCCTTGAAGTAACAGAACTCTGCCGGAGTTCAGAGGCGTACAGAAGAGCCTTGAAGTAACGAAATTCTGCCGGATTAAAAGGCGTATAGAAAAGACATTTTTAAGGTGGAAGTGACTTCTAACTTCTACTTCTTTATTTTAATTTGAATAAATCTTGCATGTGTGATAATGTTTTGAAGATGATTGATTAAATATATGTTTTAATATGCATGCTTTATCAATTTGATTTGCCATGAATATACATGTTATGCATGTTTAGAAATTAAGAATAATTGATGTATGTTATACATGAATTGTGCCATGAATAAGTATTTAATGATTCATGTTTTGTATATGTTGCATCGATAGTTTAATCTGATATTGTGTGTTTTATCACTAAGAAAAGATTAAATAATGATTCAATCCACGTATCGGCGCGATGATGGATTGCATAGTGTCATCGTGTGTGTTCCACCCCCAGACCCAGCTTGCCGGTTTACCATTGACGATTTTGAACTGGGTTTCCAAGAGTGATCCCACCTTATAGATATTGGGGTTTGAGTTTTCGTTTGTCATTCTCTCTCCCTACGATGTGGAACACAGTGTAGCACCCCAATTTTCGACCGGACTTCCGTTCACGTGTTACATAATACCCCAATTTTCGCCCAATGAAAATCGAGATGCTACTAAAATTTCCTTCTATCAAAAATCTTATTCTTCGGAATACCGTTCAAATCATAGTATATTTGTTCTTAAATCAATATTTCGGTAATCATTTGTTAAAATCAAATATCAAAAGGGTTCTCAAAATATTTACCGGATTAAGCGACACAATTTAACAATAACGCAGCGAAAATCCTTAAAATCATTTATTCAGACTGAAATCATTAAACAAATAAAGTCATTTAAAGGTAAAACAATTAAATTTAAAACCAAAGCAAATTACATTAAGATAATCCAGTAAAGTACATAAAAAAAAAATCTAAAGCAAGACTTCCAAATCACCTATCCCCGACGACCTCCCCACGAGGCGTCCAATCAGAGTGCGGGTCTTCTGAAGTAAGTCAGCAAACTCTATGTCCAAGTGTACCTGAAAAATATAAAGGGTGAGCTCGAAAGCCCAGTGGATGATTCCTACACATCACAAGCATTATACAGACCCAATCCAAAACATTACAAATACTTTCAAACATTAGGTGTTTCAAACATTAAATTGTTTGTTGTAACCTAAACCGAAAGAGTTGGTTAGACTCCCAATATTCCTTTGTGATCCAGGATGGAAATAAGTGCATGCATTTTGTCCAGAAACAAGAAATCAAGAACATCAACATCTAAAGATAAGTAACGCAGTGCAGCCTATTACTTATCCCCATGCACGCCATGCGGCCTGTACATGTGAATCACAGTCTAAGGGACAGTAATGCTATGCAGCCAATTACTGAGGTAACGCTATCCAGCCTGTTACCAAATCCCGAAGACAAATCAAGTGTCGAGCAAAATCTAAGGAAAGGAACGCCATGCGGCCTATTCCTTTTTATTCCCAAGATATCACAGTCAAATGTAAGGAACGCTATGCAGCCTATTCCTTATGATTCCCAAGACAATGAATTTGCTATTAACACTAAGGGTCAGGAATATTTACGACGCTATGCAGCCTGTCGTACTGGTGTGTGTAATTCTTATTTAGCCATCAATCTTAATTTAGTGAAGCAATTATGCATTCAAGTCCAAAACATTCAATCAACATGATATCAGAAATAAATCAATGAAATATCACATGAGCAGTAAATCTTAATAGAAATCATGCATAGCGATAAATCATTCGGCCATTCAACAATTTCAACCAAAGCATCCAATTCCAACAATTCAAATCAACCTTTTTAAAAAAAAAACATTAACAACCTATAATCTATTCAAATAATGTCTTGAATTTTAAATCCGCATAATACGTGTGAGAGAGAAAATCATGCCCACCTGGTCTCTTGGACGATTTCTTATCTCCTCGTAACTAGCGATCATCCTAGAAATTTTATCTGCAAAAATCATTGTAACATAACAATATCTCAAACAACATTCCTATAATTTCCTACTTTAATTGATTTAGTTCTCACAAAAATAATTTCTAATTCCAGCTAGTTTATACTAATTTTTATACTATGATATGCTCTAATTCAAATTCCATTTATAAGTCTTGTTATATTTTTATTATTGGACTATTGTAAGTCCACTTATAAGTCCATTTCTATACTAGTTCAAATAATTATGCTTTTTATAATTCCATTTACGCTCTAATTCAAATTTCATTTAGTATATTCCATTTATAAGTACTAATGTTCTATACCATGTTATGCTTAATTTCCAAAAAATAAAAATCAAAATCAATTTTTCTTACTCTTCTCTTTCGGTCCACAGCCAGCAACAGCGTTCTTCCTCTTTTCATCCAGTTTTCTGTTTTCACGCACCTACAGCAACAGCAACGCACAGCTCCATCACGGTTGGCAATCTCAAACCAATTCATGGCACCAGTAACACATCTTCTTCCTATTCACGGTAGCAGCAACTCATGCATGGTCCTCTGCCTTTGTCTCAATTTAACGCAGCAGCCACTTCTCTTTCTCATTTCGGCAGTAGGGGACAGCAGCAGCTGTCACTCCAAGCAGAGCACCGTAATCTTCTTCGTCTTCGTCTGCTTCTTTCCTCTGCTATCTTCTTCCCTGCCGTTTTTCCAGCCATCATCAACCAAAGCATCGTTGCTCTAATTTCCTTCTTCATTTGACAGTTGCAGCAGCTTCTATTCTTCATCATCTTTGTTCCGGCAGCAGAGGACCGTGGCTGTGCTAGCAGCAATACAGTATAATCCCCTGTCTTCGGCTCCTCCTCTGTTCTTCATTAACCAACACACCGACTGCTCCAAAACTTCAGCCGTTCTCCCTTTCCTTTACGCTCTGCAACACTTCCAAATAGTTGCACGCAGCAGTACATGAACAGCAGCAGCGATTGCTCTGCTTCCTCTGTTTCGTCTCACTGCCTCGCTCTTCCTCTTCAACATAGCAACAGCCGCAGTAACAAAAACAGGGCACCGTTGCTGGTCTTCTCTGTTTCTTCCTTCTTCTGTCCGCGCTAAAGCACCCAAAATAGTGGCATGCAGCAGCGAAGTGAGCAGCTAAACACACCTTCTTCCTGTTTCCGATTCCTTATCACCGTCTCCTTCCCTTTCACTCAGTAACAACAGCAGCTCGCACGGCCCCCTTCTTCTTCTTCTTCTTCATTTTTCCAACAGCAGCAGCGGCATGCATGCTTTCTTTCAATCCCCTATTCGTTTTCCTCCGCTCATGCAACGCTGCTCAAACCCAGCAATCACGCCACGCAGTAACTCACCGTCATCCTCTGTTTTCAGTTCCTCTGTTGTTCATCTCGCTCCAATTTCCCTTCTCGGTTATATATATATCAGCTCACCAGCAGACGGCTTCCCTCGCAAACCAGCCGACCTCCACAAACTTCCACAGTATTCTTTGTTCTTCTAAATATCCTGATATATCCGTTTATTTTATTTTAATTTACATATATTGTTTTTCTTTCTTTAATTCCATTAAACTTTACTATACAACTATATTCTAATGTTTAAAATTTAATACCTTATTCAATTAAATATTATATATGTAGATTTCATTATCAGTTTGTACATTAATAATACCATCTCATGTTGTTAATATTATTATCACCATTTCTTTTTTTTTCCTAATAATCATCCTAATTTATTATAAAGCTTGATTATAAGTTCATATTAGTCTTCTATAGTTACTCCTTATTACAAATGGTATGTATATAATTATTGTTATTAATTCAATCACTGTGTATTATTATTATTATTATTATTATTATTATTATTTTTTTTTTTTAACCAAATAATAGATTTTATTTTCGCATCACTCGCGCCTTCGCATGAGCGCGAGCAATGAAATAATTTATTTACCCTTGTTCACTCACGACTTGACACGATCACGAAGTTACGGGGTGTTATACACAGAGACTAAACTCTTTCGGTCCGAATGTCAACCATAAACAAGAAATTTGTTGAATTGCCTAATGTACAAAAGTGTTTGATATGCTTGGTTTGTTTGAATTAAAATAATGATTTAGATGTTTAGAAAGATCCACTGGGCTATGTGCTCACCCCTTCCTTCTATTTTTCAGGTAATTGATTTACATGAAGACCATGAAAATTAGTTAGGTTCTTTTATTTAAAAATTTTTTAATTTCTATGTAAGGGCATGTTGCCCAAGTTTTGAATCTTCTGCTGTAACAGTTTTTCTTCGAGATCAAATTATGTACTCAATTTTATTTAATTAATTGAGTTTATGAATTTCAGTTATTTTTGATACTATTGCCTTATTAAATTCTTAAATTTAAGTTATGTTCTGTTAAATACAATCAAGGCATGAAATAAATGAAATAGAAAGAAAGTCAAGTGTGTGTCACTTGTAAAGTAACACTGGCCCAACCCGTCGTTTGGTTTAGTCCACCGTCAAGAAAATAGTGGTCGCGTCTAATGCTTAAAGATACGGGAGTTGGGGTGTTACAATCCACAATTACCAATACAATGCTTTATTCCTAAGTCTTAAGGTATCTTCAAATCTAACATAAGGTTAGTATGCTTATCTTATTCAATTTCCTCTATTAGGGTTGTGAGCTATTCGTCTTGCCTTTGCTCACCCTTGATCTGATTACAAAAGATTCGGTGGGCAAGATATGTTGTAGGGATAGGCTCATTTTTTATTTAGGGTCATACCCAGCCTAAAGTTTTCAATCTATTTGAAAGTCAAAGTTTCTTTATCATACTGCACCTCCGTCTCAATGGACTCGACCATAAGGCAAGCCTTGGGTTATTACTAACACTTTTTATTCCCAGACTTTCTATATTGAACCTTAAAAATGTAACAATAAGAATTCTTGAGGGAATAAATTTCATTTATTGAAAAGAATAGGTACAAAACCTTATCAAAGCTTAAAATTCATAAATGCTAATATATAACAATTTTAAATAAAGGGCTAATCAAGTTCTCCTAATATTTTTTTATACTAGGGCCTCTAGGTAAGTCTTGATCTTCTTGAGCTTCAACAACAAACAATCTAGCCTGGTTTTGCCCACAACAATGATTTTGCCCCTGATTGTCATTTTGTCGTTGTTGTCTACCTTGAGAACAATCATTCTGACCTCTTCCCTGAGTGTTCTGTGGCTGAGGAGTCTAAGCGAGTGCAATTGGGTTATTTCTTGCCAAATGACCCTTCTGCCTACACACATAGCACAATCCTTGCTTCCTCGCCTGTTCTTCTAGTTTATCTTTATTTTGCCCCTGATTATGAATTTATGGTGTCTTCCCACCACTCTTATTCTTTTTCTGGGCTTCTGGTTTCTCCGTTTCATTACTAGGCCTCTTGTTCTTACCTCTCAACCTTTGTTCCATGTTGAGTTCTTGTTCTAGTGTCAGGGCCTTTTCTACGACATCTTTGTAAGTCTTTAGGCCTTGAGTCTTCACTATCTTTTGGATCTCCATCTTGAAACCTTGTGAAAATCTATTGGCCTTTCTTTTTTCTTCCCTAATCAGATCTGGTAAGAATTTGGCTAGTTCAGTGAACTTCCTCTCATATTCAGATACGGTCACATCCCTCTAATTTAGTCAAACAAAGTCCTCCTATAGCTTGCTCAAAGTCGCTTCTGAAAAAAACTTTTCATAGAAGTTCTCCCAGCTCATGGCATCCACATCTGTATTAGGGTCCATGCTCATCATACGCCACCAACTTTTGGCTGGCCCTTTGAAGTGGTGCATGGCTAGTGCTACCCATCTTGACCCAGTTACCTTCAGCACATTGAGAATTTTCTTCATCTCTTGGTACCAGTGGTCCATTGAGATGCAATTTGTGGTCCCATCAAATAAAGGAGGACAGAGCTTGTAATACCTGAAATTTTAGTGATGTAATAACCAAAATTTGAGTTTAAAACACATATACGTATATATTTATATATAAACACACACACACACACACACACACACACACACACACATATATATATTTGTCATTGGTATGCAATTAATTAGTTAGCATAGAAGTATAAAAGGAATATACATTGATTAATATTAGACATATAGAATTGTTGGATAAATATATGCTTCTCTATTTGAATAAGAAAATAGTATTTTTAGTATGATATTAATATAGAAAAGT
>JAJIYU010018642.1:0-11111 GCA_030144865.1 Tinospora cordifolia
ATGAGGGCCGACATCACCTTTTTTAGTCTATTTGTTAGAGTCTTGGCAATGATTTTGTAACTTGTATTGCATAGGCTGATTGGTCGAAAATCACCAACTGTTCTTGGGTTTTTGCACTTTGGAATTAACAGAATATGTGTTGCATTCCATGATGGGTCCATTTGGGATGAACTGAAAAACTCCATGATATTATTAATCATTGTTTCCTTAGTAATACCCCAGAAATGCTGAAAGAAGGCTGCATTCAATCCGTCAGGGCCTGGAGCTTTGCAGGCCCCCATTTCAAACAAAGCTGCTTCAATTTCTTATCTAGTAAAAGGTTTGTTTAGGAAATCAGCATCTTCCTCTGATAGCCTATTGGAAATGATATTCGGTCTCAAGACATCTAGGTCTGGTTTTTGTGATGTGAAAAGATTCTTGAAATACTGGGTGAACAGGTTATGCACCTCTAGTTCATAAGTTTAGTGTCGTAGTAGAATCTAAAATTTAGTGGAACTCTTGAAAGTATATGTTGAATCTAAAATACTCTACTTGAACAAGTTATGTTGAATTGGTAGTGGAACTCTTGAAAGCTTGATTAAAGCTTAAACCTAAAATGAACAAGACTAGACAAATTAATCAACCCGAACTCAAATTGAGCGCAAGTTATTTGAATTGCGTTGGAATACAAATTGAGCTTAGATTAGGTTAAGTTGAAGCATTTAAATTGAGTTAGATTTTGGCTTCAAATCGATCAAACTCAATCTATGTACGCCTCAATTAGAAGTATTGTTTCACCAAAAAATTACAAAGCTACAAACTATTAGGTATGATAATTTATGTCATTGTGTAATAAACGGGTCATATCATAAATGAGTTGCATCACATATATTGTAAATATTTCATTTCGTAATACGTCATATTATAAATAGTTTGTGTCATAAATAAGTCGTATTGTAACTGTGTTCTTTTTAAAAATAATTTTAAAAATATTTTTTATAAAAATATACAAAAATTAAAAAAAAATTAATTTTTTTAAAAACAATAAAAATTATATTATTAATAAATATGTTAATTTTAAATTAACTTATTTATAATTTATTTCTTAACTTATCCATAATCGTGTTAAACATATCATTTTCGGGTTTATTAGGTTAATATGTTTATTATCTCACTACAACAAACTTAGTATTTAGCAATGAAAATATTTATTGCTAAACACTAATTTTTTGTTGTTAAAATGTTTTAGCAATAAAAAAAAAATTGTTGCTATGTTTGTTACTAATAGTGCGTAACAGTCATAAATTAGTAACAAATAATTAATTCGTTGTTAATAGCTTATTTAGCAAGAAAAATATTTTGTTGCTAAATAGCATCTATAGCCACAATTTATTTTGGTGCTACAAATTAATTTGTTGCAAATTAAAATTTTAGCAACAAAATTTTATACTTTATCACAATAATTTTTGTTACTAAATTATATGATTAGCAATACTATTTGTTGCTATTTAGTTGCTTCAACAACAAAAAAATAAGCTATAAAATGAACAAATTTCTTTTGTACAATTTATATATTAATAACAATATAATACACATACGTTTTACTTTTATAACAAAAAAATGCAACGATGTCCTCCAAACTACTACTCCAATCTGGTGCATGTCAACTAATCCACAAAAAAAAATTTGGTTCCAATCTCAAATTGAACTCAAGAAAGTATTTTTAAAAGGCTATTAGAAACTAATGATTCTCAAATACACTATATCTCTTAAATAAGAAACCAAAATGTGACATAAAATAGTTAATGAAAAAGGCATATGCAGATAAGAAGCCACCACACGACAAGCTTGTGTAGACATTTGTAGCCATCAACGATTTGCCTTGGCAACTCATTCAATCTCATCCTTCTTGATTGCATAGCTGTGACAGTCCACAAAGAGAAAATTTCAGTTCTCAAGAACGTAAGCAACCATTGAAAATGACATCAAAACTTTGTAATAAAGCATGACTAACAAGGAAAGAGCTAGAAATATGAGTTTTTTAAGAAATATTGAAGCCAGCATACTTAATAGGCTAGTCTAGAACCAGAATCTAACATGATTTAAATTACTTTGACCCCAGAGTAAAGACATATCAAATGAAAGATCTTCAGGCAAAGTCTTGATTTTGAAAGAAACCCCCAAATGCTGCAATTGTAGAAGTCTAGAACGGTACTAGTCCAATCACATGGAAAATCTTACATGTGTAGGACCTTAATTTAATGTAATGAACTTTATGGCAATTGGTAAAACATGTTAAATGGGGGCTAACATAATCAGCCACAAAGCAAGTTGATTGAGGAAAAACCTAAATAAAGGTTCAATGGAGAACACGAACAAGGAACATTCTGTGGATCAAATTATATGTTTCATGGTTAATGTACAAAGGGTCTGCCCCAAAAATAAGTCCAATAGCAAAGATCAACACTTTCAAAAGTCACATCAACTTCAAAGACGAAAAGCAAACACAACTCAGATTATCAGAAATAAGCTCCAACCAAACTCTTTTCCCCTCAATCACCAAAAAAATCCTACAGAACAAGAACATAAGAAGGTGCAACACTTTCAAAAGTCCTCCCAACAACATATGCTCATCCCAAAATCTCACGAACACAGGTAGCAAATCCACAATCACTAATTTCAAAACAAAAAGGATCGGATACGAAAGAATATATAAGGAAACCCAAAAATTCGCCAGATCTGAGCTGATTTAAAGCGTGGAAATTAGTCATAAAGTTCCATTCAGAGAGTAGAAAGAGAATTACCAGAGAGTTCACGATGTATGGCTGATGAATCGAGAAGCTCTCTATGTTGATATCTGAAAAAAGAAATCAAACTAAGATCAGTTGAGCCATACTCTTGTGTACGCCAGATATTGCAATGAATCCATTGTTGTTCTGTACAATTGAGGATTAGAAACATGGGGACTATCTGAAGCTGTTAACTATCGTCCAGTTACAGCAGGTACTCTAAATTAAAAGAGAAATTGTATAATTCTCAAGCTGAAAATATAATTCTTTAACTCTTGCTCAAACAACAAGTACTTTAAATTGTTATGCCTAAATTAGTCAAAATTTTATAACGTAGTTTAAACCATTCAAATGAGTTGAAATGATAAAGAAAGGAAAATAAAGAAAAAAGGGAAATCATACAAATTTCAAAATAATTTTTATAAGCAAATTATAACAACTTAAAATCTAAGGTAACATAGGCCATTTTAGATCCAATAAGAGTAAGATGCTTAATTTATATGCAAAATGAGGCTAATGATCATAATGTCCAACTGCCTTGAACATAAGAAATGATTCAGAATTTCAATTTGGAAACACAAACATGGATAAGGTGAAGGAATAGATCTCAGCTACTAAATATTCAAGATGAGAACCAATATCTTTTCTCTTTTTCCCCTTATTTTCATCACACACAAACTGCGAAATTAGTCAAAAGCCCTTCAACAAATGGACCTGCAATGAACAGAGTCAACGCTTGGTATGGGCAGGACTGGTACAGGAGTTGGGTTGAAGAAACCTTAAACCTCTTTTGGATGGTGTTGGTCATCTGATACAAATAGTTAAGATCAAATGAAGAAGAAGAAAAAAAGCAACTTTGATCTGGTGAAAATAAATGAAATAAATAATAAAAGATGACATCACTGCAATCACCCATATGATACCAACTTTGACCTTTGACAATTACAAATAAGTGAAAATACTTGTGTACTCAAATGCCTCATCAGGAGGAAAATTGTCCACTAACTTACAACATAGATTTTTAGGTACGTGGAGTTTCACAATGCTATCACCATAAGGAATGTTATCTTTGAATGTCAGAATGCTTGGTCTAGTGAATTAAAGCTGATCATCGAGATACTAATCCAAGAACTAATTCGAAGCATATATCTAGACTTTATGGTTGAACACTGGACAACCATGACATAATTTAGATGTGGGCTATGGATAAGAAACATGGACACATCATATGGTGGTCACCTGATTGTCTAGTTATATTCACAAGTCAAGAAGCTCATCATACCAGCCTCTCACAGATCCTTTTATTGCGCAGCTATTCTTTTATTATTCAAAAAAGACTCATCTAATAAATTCAATATCAACACTCAATCACTCATTCTATTTAGCATAAAACAAAAATAATATGGTAGGCATGCGGAATTCACGTACAACACCCAACATGTTCTTAAACTTACTACTTAAATATCAATTTCCAATGTCACTGACCAAAAGAGAGAAATTAAATAGTCAACTGAAAATTAAAAATGTTTAACAATTTATAAAAGCATGCCAAAACTTGGTAAATAAAAAGAAAGAGAACTTTAGGATATAATCTGCGGAATGCATGTCGTGATAACTTCAAGCAGAGACAAGACTGTACCAAGAGCATTGAGCTGCAGATCAGTAACAGTCGCAATGCCAACATCCAAAAGAAAGATGATAAGAGATAACTTAATACCGCTACTACAATAAGGACAAGGAAAAGGTGAAAATAAAAAGCAGTAGATAGCTCCTACATGTAGTAACAAGCATAAATTAAAACTGAAGTTTGTGCACTTTTTGACCTTCGAATACATAGAAATACAAATTAGAATGTTATAGCAAGAGAATCTAAAATAAGATTTATATGATATGCAAGCACTTAACAGTCATGTGGTGGACTTGCTTGTTTTATTTCTGGAGAAAAGCTCCCTTGCTCAGTCTACAGGCAAATAAATAGTGAGCCAAAAAAATTAGAAGCAAACTCAGAGCCAAAGTGCTAATAAATGAAAATAATATAACTTCCCAATTAGTTCTAGAGAAATGAGAACAAGAAAAAACTATAATTACCATTATAAATGACACAATGAGTGTAACATTATACAATAACTTCCCCAGTTTGTTCTAGAAACCCAAGAATGAGCAAATTCTGTCAACATTATGAGTTGGGTGGAAGATCATTGCAATGACACAATGCCAAATAACACGAGTCATGAAAAGCCATATTCAAGTATTTATTCATGGTAAAATGCTTAACCCAAAACTGCCAATACCTTGGTCAAACTACCACATGTCTACATAGTAAACCTTTAAAGAGAACACTTGATAAAACGTGCTAATGTTTCATAGCCTACATCCAAAATAAGTCCAGTAGCAAGAAAAAGAGCATGCATATAGACATTAGAAAATACATTTCATGGTATTTATGCAGCATCCAAAGAAGACTCTAGTGAGTTCATATATTTAAGTGAAGACATTAGAAAAAGCTAAATAGTCTTTACCTTTGCTCCACAAGAGGATTTGTCACTGACGCAACCGCAGCTTCTTTTGAATGTGGAGGGTCTTTGTAAGGGAGCAATGAATTTGCCACTGCTTCACTAACACAGATTCTTCATACGTGCACCTCAGCAACAGTCAGGAGCAAGGAGATGAATCCCATTATCATTAATTCTAGTATAACCAATAAGAGTTAGTAATATAATAAAAGTGATTTCCATAAAATGAAACTAACTTATTGCTGTCTAACTATTTTTATAGAAATGACTACTTACAATTACTCCATCTGTTTGTATTCAACCATTGAATCATAAGTTTTTATGTCAAATATACCTAAAACAAAGTAGGAATCCAAAACATTAAATTTTTTATTTTGGGACGAAGTATATATGCAAAATTCAATGACATGTATATAGTTTTTTGTTTTATTTTCTAAGTCCAAAACATGAAAAAAAATCAATGACAATTTCAGCAAAAAAAATGATCCATTTCCATGCATATTTTAAAATGTTAGCTCTGGTGTTTGAATTTCTGATGAGCTGCAACTGAATGTGTGGGCCATAAATTGTGTCGTCATCTTATGAAATTTCATCTGTTGAGCTCGAATCTCTTTGTTTTCTTCTTATAATATTGTAATGTGGTTGTGTGCCTCTTTGAGTTGAATTTGTTGCTTCTGTAGCTCTTGCTATATACTTGCCACAATTTCATTATTTTGACCACATCTACTTCATGATGATGGAAGACGTGGCCCATATCCAAGACCTCTATAATATCCAAGTCCTATGCCTAGGACCTAAAACATTGAAAACATTAGCCTTTTTTATATAATTACACGTAACATTTTAAACTGTTCTTACCTTATTTGCTATTTCATCAATTGTCATAAGTGGTCCTTCGCCTTCTTCAACCATTGCTTGGAGTTTTTGTATCTGATTCTAAAGAAGTCAAAATAGTTCAAATTATGTAAGTAGCGATTATCTACACAAATAAAATTTAAAGAAAAAAATAATATATTCTTACATAATCGGCCTTAGCTTGCTCATTAATCCATCCTTTTCTAGGCCTAAATCGTGTGGTAAAAAATAGTTCAATTCTTGACTGCTCGTGCCTTGTCTCTGGATCTCTCTGCGTATAATAGTTTAAGATATACCTCACTATACAAATAAAAATGTTGAGAATTCCAAAAAAATGAAATAAACAAACTAAGAAGGAAAATAATGTTATAACCTACTTTCCCTATGTAACACCCCAATTTTCAACCGGACCTCCGTTCACGTGTGGATCGTCGTCCGATGAAAATCGAGATGCTACTTCAAAATTTCGTTCTGTTCAAACCTCTTTGTTCAAAATTAACTTCATAACAACTTTGTTCCTAAGTCAATTTCTATAAAATATTCTGTGCAAATTAAAAATCACAATAATTTTACAGAGTAAATTATAAGCAATGCAGTAGAATACTTTTAAAATCATCTATTTAAACCAAACTCGTTACACAAGGAAAGCCATTGAAAATAAAAACAACCAAATTTAAACCAATATAATCACATTAAAACAATCCAATAAAATACATAATATATGACTTCCAAATCACCTATCCCCGACGACCTCCCCATGAGGTGTCCAAATAAAGTGCGGGTCTTCCGACGTGGTCAATAGATCCTACGTCCAAATGTACTTGAAAAATATAATGGGTGAGCTCGAAAGCCCAGTGGATCATTCCTACACATCACAGGCATTATACAGACCCAATCCAAAACATTACAAACACTTTCAAACATTAAGCATTTCAAACATTCATTTGGTTTTGGTCGAAGTCAAAATCGGAAGAGGATTGAGATGCCTTTCGGTATTCCCTGTGATCCAATCTAATCCTAATCATAGAGGCCTCAGGTAGTACCATCCAAAATCAATCATATCTCAGTATCACAATCCAAGAGAGGGTACTTATCTAGACTCGTATTGTCTCTCAAAGACTTCGAGCTGTCGTAGGTAGCTCAGGGTGGGAATACCTACGATTCGCCTTGCGGCTCGTCAATCGCACCGGTACGTGGATTCTTAATAAACCATTGTCTTATTTTTGTTTTACAAACGATTTCAATCACATCAAGCATCATACAATTTACCAGAATGTATAATCCAACTATACTAGTAAATTCACATGATAAAGTGTGTAAATAAACAATGGAATCTAGATACACAGTTGCCTAATCATGCATGCCATAATTTAGTGAATCTAAATACAAGATCATGTCATAACTAATAAGCATGGATTAACAGTTTATCACACAATACACATCATTCAAGGAAGTTAAGTAATTTCAACCAATTTCCTAGTAAAATTCCAATAACCTAAAACTATTCAATCAAATGCTTTGAATCTTAAATCCATATAATACAAGTGAGCAAGGAAGTCACGCCCACCTGGTCTTGCTGTTCTTCCGGATGACCTTGCTTTCCGTCGAGACGTTCGGTACTCCATAATGATGATATCTGAAATTCACTGATAGATGATGTTTCTCTAAGTCCCTTATTCATGTTTAATTTTATTCAAGTTATTCTTATACTTAATTAGTTCCAAATGATTATGTAATTTCAAAATCAATTTCTAGATTATTGATCAATTTAAATTTAAAACTATAATAATTTAATTACAAGTCTTTTCATTAGACTAGGTTTTTTTTATAACTATATCTTCACAGTTTAAATAATTTATTAATATCAAAATAAATCTAATTACGAACAAAATAAGACTTCTAATTCTCAAAACTTTAGCCTTGTTAGGAGTTGACAACTTTAATTTCTCACAATTCTTAAAATTTTGTTAAAATTGTTTATAGCACTCCTTCAGATAATTATTTATTTATTTTCCTACTGTGGATGATTTAGTATTCGTAGAGATGATTTCCAATTCTTCTTAATTACTTAATTAAAGATTTAAATTGTTAGAAGCACATTAATTCATTTTATTTTTTTCACCCTTAGTATTATAAGGTTTCCTAATTCCCTCTAAATTGCATAAAATTTATTTACACTTTCTCATGATCTAATTCACATTGTATTAATAAATTCGATTATACCTTGATTGAATAAGTATGCTTAAATTAATTAACACAATTTTCAAACTATAATTTAAACTAAAATAGTTAAATTTTAAATTTTACCTTGCGTCGACGCTAACGATGAATCCCATCACGACGCTAACGATGAATCACATTGCGAGCGACGCTAACGATGAATCCAATCTTCTTGTTCGATCATCACCATCGAAATCATGCACAATAACAACAATTAACCAGCAGCCAAAACCCCATCACGACTAGAAGATTTTGTTCTTGTTTCATGATCATCACACCCACACATATTCAAGTCAAACATCCATCCGCCGCAATTTCCAATAGCATCAAAATCTGGTTGTCTAGTTTTCATATCACAGTTCTTCTCTGTTTCAGTCTTCTTCTCCTGTTCGTTCGGCTGCAATAGCAGCAGCAGCTGCAGCAGAGCAATGTTGCTCTGGCTGCTGCTCGTCCTTGTTCCCCTGGTTCACGACACACACACCAGCAGCAGATTTCTTCTTCCCTGCCTCGATTTTCCTTCTTCGCTCCTCTGTTTTGCCTCCATCATCTCTGCAGTGTCTTCATTCTGCAGCAGAACAACGTCGGATAGCAGCTGTAATGGCCATCGCAATTTCAGCGTCAGAACATCAAGTCACCATGCTCTGTTTTTTTTTTTTTTCCTCTGTTCGACGCACCTCTTGCACGAGCAGCTTCTCCTTGTTCGGCAGCAGAGCAGCGACACATCTATAACCTGCAGCTCCTTCTTCAATTTCGTTCGACAGCTGCTGCAACAACCAACAACTGTCGCTGGTTTCCATCCTCTTCTTCTCGTTTCAGTTCGGCGCCCAGCATGACAGCAAAATTCTACTTCTTCCTCCATTTTGATGACTCCAAGGCCTGGTTTTTCTGTTTGTCCGACTGTAACTCACCATTTCCCATCTCATCTTCACCGTCTCCATTTTTATTCAAAACAGTAGCAACTTCTTCTCTTCTCTGTTTGTGCACCCACGCCTCGCAGCAGCAGCGACCATGCAACATAGAGCCTGTTTGCTCTGCTTCTTCTTCTTCCACGGCGGCAGCAGCTTGAGCAGAAATCGACAGCACTAGCAGTTTCGTCCTCCACCTTCGTTCTGCTTCTTCCCAAACTCGACGCACCAGACAACAGCAGCAGCGGCCACTAAATTACACAGCGACCCACCAACAGCTTCCCTTGCAAGCCAACCGAATGTCCCGAATTTTCCAGCCTTTTATCCTGTTCTGGCATCTTCCTCAAAATTTCCAGATTTCGGTCCCATTTTATTTTATTATTATTATTATTATTATTATTATTATTTTTTCATAAACTCAACTCATTTGTCTAAACTTTATTTTTGACATTAATAATAATAACATCGGTAACTAATCATTTAATCGTTTTAATTTAAATAAAACTTTATTGTCAATTGCTAAATTTATACATATAAATCCACAAATTCATCTTCATAATGCATATATCGATCATTTTGAATATATAACTTTGATTATAAGTGTTAATAATACTATTTAAAATTTTTTCCTACTAATAATTTAACTTCACCAATATTTCATTTATTTAACTATTATTATTATTATTATTATTTTTCGATCAAATAATATGTTTTAATTTTTGCATCATTCACTCCTTCGCGTGAGCGCGATCAAGCTATGAAATAATTTATTTACTATTGTTCGCTCACGACGTGGCACGCTCGCGAAGTTATGGGGTGTTACACCCTATGACCGATGATAGATTTTGTGCCACAAAAATGATTGTACTTTTGGCACTTGTAATTTTTTGAGTTTACTTGTGATCGATGTTGCATGTGATTACCAATAAACAATAATGAAATCTTTAACTATTATGTAATAATATATATGAAGTAAGCAAACAACTAATTCCTTAAAGATTTTAACTTGATTACCTTATGTTCATCACTATTAAAGTAAGCACATAACCATTTTCAATCATTAGATTTATGCAGAAATTCAACGAAAGGGTGTTCTTCAGCTTCTTTAACAGATGAGAATTTTTAAAAATATTTATGACATATAGCCTAAAAACTCCTAAACGTAGATGCCATTATATCGTTGCAACACTTGCGAACATGCGACAATCATATATCAATATCGAAAGATTCCTAATGAAAAATTATAAAACTTATCAATACACAATTAATATGGAACTTTTGGAAAGTAAATAAAAGAAACTAATTTTATGCTTGACCAAAAGTCGATGATATAATCATTCTTTATCTTCGTTTGAGATGTCATGCCAATTTTTTACTTGTTGGGGTGTGAAATTTCGAACAATAACCCCACACTCATTGAAAATTTTGGTTGAAAAACCACATGTTGGCTTCCAACTTCTGGTCGTATGTACAACTTAATTTTTCCAATAGCCTTTACTAGTTTCATCAGTGCATGACCCCTTGTGTTGCGCTTACTTTTATTTTTTGTCCTACACAAGCAAAATAAAAAACAAAATCAATTGTTAATTACATTTTGAAGTAAAGAAACAACACACTTTTTAGCAATAAAAATGTACAATAACATAAATACATACTTAGTGCAGCATCAGTAGCAAGTGAACCATTAGCAATAAGCAAGACATCTGCAATAGGACGTGGTCGTCTACCAGGAGGCATATTAGCAAATTCATCCAAAATAAAGATTGAAATAAAATCCTAATGATATCTTATATGTTTATGAGAAACACAAAATATAAAAGAAAGTAAAAAAATGCAAGCTAACAAAATAA
>JAJIYU010018643.1:0-11119 GCA_030144865.1 Tinospora cordifolia
ATTCTCTCTCATCCTTATTCTATGGGACGTCCCCTATAGGTATTCCCATGGTCTTGCCTCATTTTTCGTACACTACTCTTGCTCAATAGTCTTAAGGCCCATTGATTATTCTTTTTTTCATCTAGTCCATTGATTTCAATGAATTTAATTATTTATTAACCTTTTATGTATTCATCTATACCAGATTTTATTAGTAAACACTGGACTTATTTTATTTGCCAATTTTACTAAATTTTATTAATTAATTTTCTTCTATGTACATTATAATGTATATGTTCAAATACGTAATTTTATTCTATTTTTATTTAATAAATTTTTAATATTTTTAATAAAATTTCTCAGTACTTCAATCATATTCTATTTTGTAGAACTTATCCACATGTCACTTGCATCAATGTACATGTGTCAATATTAAGGTGAAATAACCATTTTGCCTTAGGGTAGAGAAATTATTATTTTACCCCTAAAGGTTTGGAATTTGGATCGCATTTTTTAAGCATTTTATCTCATGTTTGTAGATCATTTTATGTAATTTTGTGATTTATGGGATTTATTTGTCAAATTATTGAAATGAATTTTTATTTAATTATTTGTTTTAAAAACTTTGTAAATTTTTAAGGAATTATAGTAGTGGCATCCCAACATCTCACACATACAAACCCTTAGAGTACATAGGTGAAAAACACCAAAAGAGGGTGTTTTAGACATTTTATGTGCGAACCACTTTGTTTGAATGTGACAACCTTATATCATTGTATTATAACCTCAGAATAGAAGAGGAAAGTATCCTGAAGTAGACACAAGAACAAGAAACATAAACTATATACATACACGTGCACTACAGCTAAAACACCAAAAATTAGACATTTTAGCGGTTTTTTAGTGTATATAAGCATGGCTGAAAGTTCTATTTAATAGTGAGTTACAAACTTAGAACAACAAGAAAAAAAATTAGAAAAAAGTAGGAAAAGATAGGAGTCAAATTCTTAAAGGGACAACCTAGAATGGTGGGCAAAATATAAAAACAATTGAAATTTGGGTTTTCATGCACCTTAAATTAAAAAGTTTTGGGCTAACTGTTGTAGCCCTTGTACTCATGTCAACATCTGTTAAACATTAAGATATGGTTTAAAATCAAACAAAAGTAACTAAAAAGGAAAATCATAGCTCATAGCCTTGTAGAACACCTACCACACATGAAAAATTCTAAAAAATGGGCATGGTTTATTGTGTCCTTTAGGGTTTCATAAGTACAACCATTCAAGTAATAGAAAACACTTAACATGGACTTAGAAACACCTTGGAGACATAACTCAAGGGTCAGGGTAGGCATGAGTGGTTGTCGACATAAAATGACAAAGTTGGGTTCACCAGAATAGGGCATAGCCATAGTTTTGGTACAATGGGTGCATCGAAAATGTGGCTAAAAAATATAACGATTAAACTCATAAGAATAGGGTCATGAGAAGTCATGATTAATGACTTTTTGAGATCAACATCGAGTTAGTCAAGTCTAATTCAAAACACATAGTCAATTAAGTACAACCAGTCGGTAAGAACAATTATCGGAGTAATGTATGATACCCTTAAATGTTAAGGATAAACAAAGGTTGAAAAGACTTAAAAATCCTAATACATGGAATAAGACACTAAACTAAATGTTTCAACATGTTAGAAAAAATGTTAGAGTATCGAATCTCAAAAGGTAGATCTTGAAGAAGAGCTAAAGTTTGGACACAAGTGGAAGTAATTCTCTTCTTTATTCTATATTATTTTAGTTAAAATAATTGATGTCGCCATGTGTTTATTGCATTAAAATAACTTTTGATGGTCATGCTAGTATGTTACTATCTTCATAAATATATGAATGTATATGTCAATTTTAGATGTATACTAGGACACTATGAATGTCATGCTAATTTTAATTTAACTAATATCCTATGCATGGTGATAAAGCTCTTGTTATTTAGTATCTTATCTTTGTTTGCATGCATGAAGATTGATTATTTTAATTATGTTGTGACTTCTATTAAAAAAAAGATAATTGAGATTTTAGCCATGTGCGAGCACAACATATCATTGTGGGTATTGTTTAAGCTTAGCATGGTATATCCATATTTGATTACCACAAATAAGTCCTAGATTGAGATAGGCTGAGTTTAATGTCATGGAGTGGTATTGTACCACTCTCATGTGTAACCTCTACATAGTCTTGTTTAGGGTTTACTCACAGGCTGACTCTTGCCTTAGGGAGTGTCCTTGATAGTTGATGCTTTTAACGGAAGGTGCCCTTAAAGGTTGATGTTTACTTTATGAGTTGTCCCTAGACTACACCCTAAATCAATGGATGTCTCACCTAAGAAAATGAAAATACTGAGGATAGTACTTTCGATTTTGGTGTCAACAATAAACAAAAAGTTGTTTGAAGCTCTTAATGGTTGAAAAGGTTTGCACATTTTTGTCATAACTATTATAATGAATGAGATGTCTTTAGGTTGATCCATTGGGTTTGTTTGAACTTACTTTTGCACCTTAGTTCTTTTCAAGTACTTATTGATTGGAGCTAGTGTGGTTAGTGATCCCTTCTAGTAATGACTGCTTTAGTAACCTTATTGAAGTGGTTACTAATGGACTTAGTCATGGATTGGCTTGTGGATCTTATGAGTCAGTTCATTTGTTTGTTATTTAATTTCAAAGTTGATCTATTGACCAATGACCTTCACTTTCTTTATTACTGTATTCAGAGCCATTTATGTTGTTTTGATTAGCTAATTGATCTCATTTAATTAAATAGTATTTATTAGTGTTTGATCCACTTTATGATCTCCAGTTGATATGTTTAAATGGCGTGGCATCTCATCTTTTGGTTGGCCCATATACATGATTTGGTTGGCCCATATTTTGTTCCTAATATTGGCACCTGATGGTATTTTGATTATTTGGCCTTGGAGCAATTGGGTGACTGGAGGTCGGGGTGTTACATTTTTTTCTTAAAATTCATGACTGAAACCTTTTGGGTGTTGTAAAGTTAAAAATAGTGTTGGAAAGGAGTCTAAAAAATGTGGCAAATCTAAAAATGTGGCCAAACATAATTCATGGATGGTTTTGAGTAACAACGAGAGATGAGATGATGAGGACAAAAAATGCATGAGAAAGATGGTGATGTTCATACCTTAGTGTCCATCCTTTTGATCTTTTTGGTGTCATCTCTCTTTGGTTGCTCGAAGATGACGAGATGAAAGAGTGAGAGAGTGAAAACACTGATTTTTTGAGTGTGCAAAAGAAAAGAAACGGGGATGGTCAAAGGGTATAAGTGTGGAAAAAGTTGGTGGCTAGGGTTTTGTGCAGTATGAGAATGCATGAAAGTTTTTGTGCAAACCTAGGTAGTTTTCCACCTTTGAGCCATCCCATTAGAGAAGATGAGAGAATATGATGAACACAATGGACGGGTAGCATTGCACAAGTTGATGGGTGGCAACTAGGTTTGTGTAATGTTTTCAAATACAACATATTTCATATGATCTTGGCGTCTATTCTCTAATATATGGTCTCCATTTTTCCTAAATTCTATTGGAAAAATTTTTAACCCTTAATTTAACACCTTGACCTCTAGACACCCGACACCCGACCGCACCAGGGCCAAATGACTAATATGCCCTTAGGTGCTATAACTTCAAGGAAAAAATTAATCATTAAGTAACAATCACGAGGTCAACCAAAGGTCAGATATGTTACTTCATAACTACATCTCAACTAATGATCATGATGTGCATCTATTAACATTAATCATGATAAAATAAATAAAATGTCAAATAACACTGTAAACTACTTCTTATATAATGAATTAAAACATGTCCAAGAATAAATCTAGCCTATTGGCCAATACATTACTGTTGAATTAAAATAACTGACAAATGATCTTAAAAACATAAACATTGCCCCGATGGTTAACTCAAACTAGATCAAGAGACTCCATCAAGATCTAGTAAGTTGTCCGATTTAGTATGTATCTAAAAGAAGTAAAAGGAAATGGTGTGAGCTCAAAGGAGCCCAGTGGATCATCCCAAACACATCTCATGTATTATAAAAATTAAAACACCAATATGTAAACACTTTCAACACATTAGGTGGTTCAAACAATTCATTGTTTTAGGGTTGCCATTAAGATTGAAAGGACTATCCTTGGTATTTTCCTTTTCTTGGACGAGACATCCATCAGTTTAGGGCATAGTTTAAGGACACCTCATAAAGTAAGCATCGATTATCAAAGACACCTTTTTAAAAGGCATCGACTATCAGGGAAACTTCTAAAGCAAGGTCATTCTGTGAGTACTCCCTAAACAAAAACTACGTAGTGGTCATACATGGGAGTGTATACTAGTTAACTCAGCTTATTTCTAATTGGAGAATATTCGATGGTAATCAAATACAGATGCACCATGTTGAACCTGCTCACTAGGGACAATACCCACAATGATCAAATACAAATACATTGTGCTTGTACATGTTTGATCTCTTAATGATCTTCGTTTAGTTGAAGGCATGCCATAAATAAAATAAGTGCACATGCACAAGGATCATATCAATAAGTAAATCACAACAATTCATCATTCATATCATGACATAATAAATAATTTAAACCCTAATATGCATCTAATAATGCAATGATTCATGCATGCAAACCAACATAGAATCAAAGAAACATTAACATGAACCTATTCACATGATTCATCAAAAATAAATTCATTCATCTTAGAGTTTCAATAATTGTAATACAAAAGAGAGTTAAGAGTCATTTCCACCTGTACTCGTGTTCTGTATTCCGTGTTCTGTGTTCCTCGAGATCCATGACTTGATGTTGATCCATTGAAGTTAACCTAACAAGATCTAATGTCAAATTTAGTATCTTATCTCATACCCAGGTATTCTTAAATCATTTGTAGCCTGATTTATTCTTTTCTATTTAAGAATATGATACGGTGCTCCAACCATTGCTCCTATGAAACTGGTTATACCTAGATGACTTAGGGTTCTTTATGCTTTATATTCCAATCTTGAAGAGTCATTGTCTATGACTTTTTGAAACTTTTTGTATGTGAGTTTGTGGTTCCTATTGCATAACCATGGTCAACATGCACCTATTGTACCAAAACCATGGCTACGCTCTATTCTGGTGGGTTCAATTTTGTCATTCCATGTGACTAATTATTTGGGACCCACTTTAATACTAAGGTTATGTTCCCAAGATGTATTTATGTTTATTTATATGTTATTTATTACCTATAAGGGTATATTAAGTTATTTGTAAATGGCACACCAAAAATGCTCCATTTTTTTAAGGTTTTTAAGATCCATTTTGTATCCTACAAGGCTATGAGTTAAGGTTTTCATTTCTAATCACTTTTCTTTAATTTTAAACTATATCCTAATAATTTCTATGTGTTTTAACTTTAATAAAGGAGCTGTAACTTTCATCCCTAATCTTTTAACAGTAAGACACATGAAAACCCTATTTTTTTGGCATTTTCATGCTAGTTTTCCTTCCAAATCAAGTTCATACCTCTAAGGATTTGTTCCCACATATATATATATATATATCTACATTTTCCCTCATCATTAACTTTCTGTTCTAAATGTGTAGCTTACTGTTAAATGGCTACACACTTATAGCCATGCTTATATGCACTACAATGTCTAGCTTTGGGTGTCTTAAATATAGTGCATAGGTGTGTGTGTATGACTGATATTTCCCATGTCTTATGTCTAGTTTGAGACACTTTTATCCTTTGTTATTGGGTCATAATTCTCTGATATGTGGCTTCACACATTCGGCCCAAGTGATTGGGACATGAAGTGCCTAAAACACCATCTTTTTGGTGTTTTTCACCAGCATACCCTAAGGGGTTTGTGTGTAGGGTGTTGAGCTGCCACCACATCGTTCAAAACACATCTAAGGAAGGTGATTTCCATGTTGAAAATCACACTTTATCTCAGTGCCTAATGTGGTCATGCATGTGTGAAAAAGAACACTATCAACTAGGGTTTTAAGGGTGTTATACCTCATTTGTGCACCCATCTTCTTCTTCTTCTTCTTCTTCTTCTTCTTCTTTGAGTAACTTTCACTTCTTTTCTACTTTTTTCACACCTTTTGAGGCTGCAATACCAACACTAAAACATATTAAAATGTGGACTTTAAATATTGTTGGGATCACTACAAGTGCACAGGATCACAATAGTAATACACAGTAAATAACCGGATATCGTCTTTAGGGAATAATTTATGTTTATTAATCTTAAATCCCAATTTAATTTTAGTATCAATTTTATTAAGGCTTAGAATTTAGTTGAGTATTGAAAACTTAAGAAAATCAAAAGCAAATTAAAACCAAGCAAGTATTGGATCGAAAACTATATGAATTAAGTATGTAGGATTGGGAAATCTCTTGTATTCTCCTTCAATTCTTAGTTCAATTAATATGATTTTTAATTTTATAGGTTATAACATTTTCACTAAAACCCTCTCCTGAGGCACCTTAATACCTATTAGTCAAATTGTCCAATACCCCCTCTCGAGGCGTACAACTAACAAACTAACGCATTAAAAATCATAATTCCTGTGCAACCTCCTAAAGAATCAACAATCTCCCAATCAATTGATCGTTCTAGATCTATAGTTTGATTATCCAATTATTGAACCTCTCTCCTGAGTTAATTTAACAATTTCAGATATATCTACCTATGGCCAATAGATAAAAAACATTAATCACACAAAGTAAAAAACAAAACATCAGAATAGATTAATTGAAAATTAGAATCAAAGGTTCTTATAATTGAAATCACATCCTAGAAATTAAAAAAACTTAGCCAGACATAGTGTGAAGAGTACCAAATAAAGAATTAAATAAAGTAAAGATCATACTAGACTTCAATCTTGTTCTTTGTGTTCCTGTTCTTCTCTCCTTAGTGCTCTCCACCTCTGGCTATCAAAAAAATAGGAATTGAAAACTAAACTAAATAATGAATAATCTACTACATGGGTTTATTTATAGTTGCTCTCCTAAAAGATTCATAGAAAGCTAATTAAGCGCAAACTCGGATGTTAATTTGACAACCCTAATCGGAAGACTGTGGTCACACGATATCTCCAAAATTTTTGACTTTTCCATGTAGAATCTCAACTTCCATTGTAGGACCGCAATCCTCCTTCTTGGTGCAATTGTAAAACCATGGTCTTGACACACAAATTTGGTATTCTTCTCATTTTGCAACTTGTTTTTGTGTTTATGAACAAATGGGTATGGGCGAAGATGCTTGGGCCTTCAATGCTACTGGGTTGGATCTACATTTGGGCTTCTACATTGCTATTGGCTTGTAATATTGGTCTGCTTGCTTGGGTTTGCTGCGTGTCCAAAGATTCACATGTTTTAGTCCATAATCAAGATCATCTTTGGCCTTTGTTTACGCTTCCTTTCCTTAGTGCCAGATAGGGCCCAGGTGCTCAGATGGTCCAACCACTTGTTCTTTTGTCCTCTTGTGTGGGAAATATCCAATTTTTGGCCGATTTTGTGCAATTTCCAGTAGATTTTCCAATAAAAACGATGGGAACTTATGGTTTATAATCTATGGTTTTGCCATAACTTCATGGCCTCCAATTTGGCCAATGAAGGTTGCCAACTAGGCATCCAGCATGTGATATTGAGTGCCTCCTGGAAGCCACATGTCACCCACATCTTTGCCAAGCAAGCATCCCCATGCAACAAAATGACTTCCTTGAGCTCAAAGTCCAGAAATTCCAGATTTTGTAACCAACTTTCCAAGCTTAGATCTTCCTCAATTCTCAACCAAATCCAGCAAACTATAGCTTGATTTGAAGCTTGTACCACCACCTACAAAGTTTTACAAGTAGTTTGTCCAGTCTTGGAGCCGTCTGGAGCAGAAATCATCAAGAAGAAGGTTGTCCACACTATTTAAACCCAGAAAAGCTAGAAAGTGTGTGTGCTGGAACCACCTTTGGAGCCTTGGACCTTGGCCATTTCCAGTTCCTTTTTGAAGGTAAAATGGTTCACTCCCCTCATTTTCGTATGTATTTTGATCTCCAAGGGTTAGAGAATGAAAAATAGGGCCTTATGCATGATTTTAGAACCCTTGAAGTTGATTACTTACTCACTGTCACAACTGTGTAACAGAGACAGTTGGAGCAACCTTGGGAAAGTTCACTCTTGAACCACTCTATGCACGTCCCTAAGATAAAAAAAATCCATCATTCTACTACTTATCATAAGTATTCAAGTGTCAAAGTGGGAGAAACTAGAAATTGAAATGTTCAATGTGTTTTATAAGTCACTGTCGCTAACTGTTAGACATACTATTGCAACAGTGCCGATAGAAACAGTTTGTGACCAGAATAAGAGCTATATTCGGGACACCTAAAGGCACATTTTCGGGCTGGAACCAGAAGTATTGTAGACTCCATAGTAGAGGTTCCAGAAAGATATAAAGACTTGATCTTGAACTCTTGTGGATGTGTCTTGTTATACATGCAAATATGCCATGATTGTAGGGTGTTAGAATAGATTTCTTGTGTCCTTTAGAATATAACATAATATTGATGGAATAATAAATATGTTATTGATGTTGCATGCTACTAATTCGAAGTGGTTGTGATTAGTGGATGTGTTATGAACTGTAAACAGTAAGTAGACACAAGAAACAACCCATAAAATTGTGATTTAATGAGGAAAAAGAACACTAGAAGATAGTAGAATCCTTGAACCCCAGAAATTTCTTGCAATCTGACCGAAATTTCTAAGATAGAATTGACTGACCAAACCATGATATATTGAGCTAAAGTTAGGTGGAGAGACCCTTAAATATATCTAGAAGTTGCCTACAAAATTTTAGGACATTCTGATGTGTGTAGCTAAGTCAACTAAGGCAAACAGTCACTGCCTGTCACAGGGGATACAAAATTTGTGCAGTTTCTGTTATCATGCTTAGAAACCTTAGTAAATGAGGTCCAAAAATTGTAATTTAAAATTTTGGAAAAACTTTAGGAAGTCTAGAACAGTTTCACAAAGTTTGGTGCAAATTTGATAAATGGATTGCACGCAGAAAAATTGGGAAAATGATTGTGCAGATAGGGCCATAGGCTAAGGTTTATGCCTAAGTAATGGGAATTGGGAATATTGGCCCTTCTTGGCCCAATTGACCCCATAAAGACCAGAATTGACCCTGTGTGACTCTGTTGACCAGTTAGGTCAGCAAATGATAAGTTGACTATGGTTGACCAAGATTGACCGAGGTCAATCAAATGGACTTAGTGACTAAGGCAAGGTGAACGAACATAGGGGACTATCCTTGACTAGGTCAAGTAATTGATTAGCCAATGATATAGAATTAGAGTGAGCCAAGTCCCATATTAATGTTAAGAAGTTGCGTCGATTTCGCAGGACCCAGTGCTAGCGGGATGCGACTGATCGCGAAAGGAGCGGCGGTAGCGAAACATCCCTGTAAGTAGTGTTTTCTAACTCATTTCTTAGAACTTGTTATTCTGTGCATTGTGAAAATGATATTACATATTGTAATGAATCTGCATTCTTTTAAAATGAGTTTTAAATGAAAAGTGCACCAAGTCTCGAGGTCTGAGAGTACAGGGTTAGGGTGAGCTGTGTCGGTCTCTCATACGACCCCGAGAGGTGACCACCTAGCACAGAGTGTCCGTTAAGGGGGTTCTGTGGACCCACGATTGAAGGAGTGACCACCTAGCACAGAGTGCTCCCTGAGGGGGTTCTGTGGACCCATGATTGATGGAGTGACCACCTAGCACAGAGTACCCGATGAGGGGATTCTGTGGACCTACGATTGAAAGCAACGACAATAAGTCCTAATTGAGTCGTCACAATAAGGCAGCGACAATAAGACCTAATCGAAGTCGACACAATGCGCCTAACTATCTGCAGCCCGCTTGAGTGATCTTTAATCGCCTCGGAGAGCTTGCGAGCCTCGGCGAATGTTTTCGTTATTTAACCATTTTCGAATGAAGGTGCACGACTGCATTATGAATTTAAATTGTGTTTACTGTTGCATTCACTTGCATAATGCTATTGCTCATGCATCCATGGCACATGTTTTAATTGTGGAATACTTATTTTAAGTTTGAATTAGACTGCATTACTCACTGAGACGTCGTAGACAATTAGGCTCACTACTTTAGCTTTTCAGGTTCTTCAGTAGCAGATAAGGGCAAGGGAGTGGTCATCGCATAGAGCCACGTTCCCTTACTTTTTTTGGTAGGACTTCTTTGTATTTCCTTTCCGATATTGTCTTTTGAGGGTTAGGACCTATGTATAGGGGTGAGGTAAGCCTGTATATAATGGATAGTCACTCCCGTTGCTACATATGTTGTAATGAACCGTTTTGGACATATGAAGTTCTTATTGGTGTTCGTGTATTAAATTTTTGCTGCATTCCTTATGATTACTCTGAAAGTGTGTGGTGTTGTATGTTGAGGCTTAACAGTGTCTTGGCAAGCTCGGCTTGCGGGCGGGCTTGTTGGGATAATGTGCCGGTCGGTTCGTCCTTCATCTGAGGGAAGGGGTCCCGACATGCTATATCTCATCATCAACATCATTAGAAGAAGCATCATCCTCATCCTCATGATCATTGTTGTCTACCCCGGTGGGAGCTCCACAACAAATACCATCCAAATAGGGAGCCAAGCAAGGTGGAAGCACTGCCATCTATGTAGCTGAGGATTGTATAGATAAAATAACAGATGGAGATTAGCTATGCCATGTAGTTTCGCATGAATCTCTGATTGGGAAGCACAATAGGGAGGAGCGGAGGCTAAAGGCATGGTAGAGGCAGTACTTGAAAGCATGGTAGGAGCCTCAGATGTGGAAGCACCTGCTGGATCCTTCCTCCTCTTAATTGGAACTGTGGTGAGCATGCAAACTGTGATGTGATCCTTAAGCTTAAGTTTAGGCTCACCTGCTGGCAAAGTGAAACCAACCCGTTGACAAGGAAGAGTGATTACCATAGGATGTGGGAGACCGGCATTGGTCTTGTCAATGGACTAACACATGGATTGGATATGCACTTTCCCACATTGATTGAAATC
>JAJIYU010018644.1:0-11140 GCA_030144865.1 Tinospora cordifolia
ATACCTTTTAACTGTTTGAATATCTTTTTTTTTTTGGTCCGAAAAATAAAAAAAAAAAAACGAATTTTTTTTTTCCATTTTTTTCCCCCCCCCCCCCCCCCCCCCCCCCTCCTCCTTTTTCACATTTCAGGAATTTGATTTATCAGCCTACGTGGATGACTATTTATTAGGAATCCTTTTTTATTTATTTCATTGTAGGGCACATAGGCCCAAACCAAATTATCTTTTTCAGTTTCAAATTTATTTTTCACTATAATAGTTCATGTACTCAAAACTTTAGAATAAAGAAATAAAGGGTTTTATTTATTTATAATGTCATGAATTATTTTGTACATAGACTAATGTACATAGGAAGTCTCTTAGAAAGAAAAAAAGAGATAACGTAGCACGGGCCCGCCTCCCAGGTGGCCCAAGGTTATTGATTGAAGAAAATTTTATCGTCGGATGACGATGACGATGGGGCTCAGGAGGTAGGGTGTCACAAAGGTGGTATCAGAGCTTAGACTTTAGATGTCTTGGGCAAGAATTAGAAGAAATTGATTAGTCAGGTAAGACTATTTATTTATTTAATTTATAAGCCCTACCTTCTGTTTTCAAAACTAAAATGATTTTGAAAAATTGTTTTTCGAAAAGAAATATATGTTTTCAATAATTTTGTTTAGATACAAAAATTACGAGTTAAGCTGATAGTGGGTAAGCCTTGTCCCGAGTAAAGCTAAACGTTGAAAGGGAGATGAGTTATCCCATTCTAGAAAGCACGGTTGTTAAGCAGACTTCAGTTTCACTATCCGATCTGGAGGTTGTCCCACCAGCTCATACAAGTAGTTAGAGTTGAAGAACACAATTATTTTTTCTACAAGAAAACCAAGAGAGGGAAACTAAGGATAAGGAATTTACTATAGTTCAAAGGAGATGCCAAGGGTGATATCATGGAAGATTGTCGGTTCGATATAAAGACCTTTCAACCAAGAAGTGAAAACCTAGGTCCAGGAAAGAGACCTTAAGTAGAGACTTGGGGTTTGCCAAGGGTGGCACAGTGAATCATGAATAAACTTTTAGGGCATAAGTATGAACAACGAACACTTGTTTGGTCAGGGCACGAGATCGGGAGGATCTCGTATCCTTGGGTTCTATGTGGTATGGGACGCATAAGAATTCAGGGGTATGGAGGAATCCTGAACTAGGAGAATGGCGAACCATGTTTGGTGAATGATCGGTGGCTTTGGACAAACTTGTTTTCCTATGCCTGGCTGGTATGGGACAGTTAAGTATAGTGGGGCTTGGGAAGCCTTATAAATCGAGACATTTGCGACATTGATTGGGTATAGTGAAATCTTTGGGTGGAAGTCTATGTCAAAGGGCAAGGGTGGTACGGGACACACAAACCTGAAGAAGGCATAGGCGGGAGCCTAGAATTTTACTATGCTAGCATGAACTTCTCGAATGATTGAATGTATGATGATATTACTGTTTGTATGAAACCAAATCCTATACCCAAAAAATAAAAGTGACTTAGAATAATAAATTATTAGGCCACTAAATGGATTGAGAACCTTGAGACATGAATCCAGAGTCATGATAGAACGGACTAAACAAAAATGATAGAAACGAATACTAAATCAGCGTTAATGTATAGATAATGGTCGAACCTAGTAGATACACAACAAGAGGTGCTACATCTAACCACATCGACTCTCAGGAAACGTAGAACGACATGACTGAGGCTAGGATTGAACATGTGATAAATGAAGTCACCAGAAGAGTGATGGGACAAATAGAGAGGGCGCTAGCTCGAATGATACCGCAGGCAGCACCACAGCCGCAGGTGTAGGAACAAATTCTGATGCAATAGCTAATACCAGCACCTGAGATTCCAGATCATTAGGAGGAACTAGAGGACTTGGAAGACAGTGAACATAGACAGTTGCTATTAGAACTAAAGAAGCTGGGACCATCACAATTTCATGGTACTACCGATAGCTTAATAGCTGACCATTAGTAACAAGAATTAGAAGAACACCTGGATGTGTTGAGAGTAACGGGTCCTAGTAGGGTAGCATTGACTACTCATCAATTTAAGGGACTAGCTAGAAGCTGGTTGCGGATGGTAAAGACAGACCCAACCATTAATGTTAACAGAATAACCTGGGAAGAGTTTAGGGAGATATTTTAGAAGGAGATTAGAAGAGACTAAATGTTAATTAGAACGACAAAAACAAAATGCCCCAATGGCAAAACCGACCCAAACCAGCCACAGAAGAATAATTAGAGCTGGCCAGACATCAAGGGCGGTGTTTCCACTACAACCAGTAAGGGCACATATTGAAGTTTTGTCCCAACAAAACCCAAATGCGACAGTAGCAACAAACTCCGAATAGTCAAGGGGGAGAATAGAATGTACGTCCTAAACAGCAACTGCCTCGACAAAATAACACCCAAGGGCAAAATCAAAACTGGGGTCGAGTGCAAAACCTTAACCAGGGCCCTGGGCAAAACCAGGCTAGAGTATTTGCTATCGTTGATGCTCCTGAAGACCAAATGCCCACTGTTGAAGGTACATTCCTGTTATTTAACACTATTGTGAAACTGCTATTTGATTCGGGTGCTACAAAGTTGTTTGTTTCAAAAAAACTATTTAATAGATTACAACTAGTAACAAAGTCTTTGCCTATAACGTTGAATATATTAACACCTATAGGAACTACTGTTACATCAAAGAAAATGTGTACCTGTAACCTTAGGTTTGGAGATAAGTTGATTTCAGCTGACCTCCGTGTACTACCATTCCACGGGTACAACGTGATATTGGGTATGGACTAGTTGGACCAACACCAAGCACAAATCAATTGTCCCAAGAGAAGAGTGATGATAAGGTTCCCCTCATGAGAAACCTTCAAGATAAATGGTGATATTCATAGGCTGCCTAGGAGCCCAATGATGATCATGTTGAACTGCTTAAGGCTGAATGATAAACTCAAAAACCTATTAGAAGAAGATTCTGAAGGACTGAAAGAGATCAAGAACCTAGAAGTAGTCCAAGACTACAAAGACGTATTCCCTGATGACTTACCTCAACTACCACCAACTGGAGGCATCGAGTTCAAGATTGAACTCCAACTTGAAACCAACCCCATAGCTATACCTCCATACCGTATGGCACTAGTCGAATTAATCGAGTTGAATACTCAACTAGATGAGCTCTGAGAGAAAGAATTTATTAGACCAAGTGAATCACCTTGGGGGGCTTCAGTATTATTCATGAAAAAGAAGGACGGATCTATGAGACTCTACATTGACTAGCAAAAACTGAATCAGGCGACAGTAAATAACAAATACCCTTTACCAAGGATAGACGACCTATTTGATCAGTTGAGAGGAGCCACTCATTTCTCAAAAATTGATCTTAGGTCAAGGTATCATCAGTTGAGGATTCGTGAATCAGACATTTACAAGACTGCCTTTAGAAGTCGATATGGACACTTCAAGTCTAATGTATTGCCTTTTGGTTTAACCAATGCCCTGGCAGCATTCATGGACTTAATAAACCGAGTATTTAGGCAATACCTTGACCAGTTTGTCATGGTATTTGTTGGCCACATCCTAATATACTCCAAGTCCAAAGAAGAACACTTAGAACACCTGAAGATCGTGTTAGAAACACTTAGAAGACACCAACTATATGCCAAATACAACAAGTGTGAATTCTCGATGAAGACAATCAAATTTTTTGGTCATGTAGTATCAATGGAAGGTATCTCGCTAGATCCTGAAAAGATGGAAGTTGTCACAGATTGGAAACAACGTAAGACGGTCACCGAGATCCGAAGCTTCTTGGGCCTAGCAGGATACTATAGAAGATTCATTTAAGACTTTTTCAAATTAGCAGAACCTATAACAAAGCTAACCAGATAGGAAGTTCCGTTCGATTGGGATGAGAAGTGTGAACAATCATTCCAAGAACTGAAGAGGAGATTGACTTCGAGCCCTATCTTAGTCATTCCAACTCATGGCATCACGTATGTTCTATACACAGATGCTTAACAAAATAGATTGGGTGTAGTTTTAATGCAAGAAGGAAAGGTTGTTGCCTATGCCTCGCGACAACTAAAGATCTATGAACAAAACTACCCAACACATAACTTAGAACTAGCAGCTATAGTGTTTGCCTTGAAGATATGGAGGCATTACCTATATGGTGAGAGGTTTGACCTATTTTCAGATCACAAAAGTTTGAAATACATCAATACCCAGAAAGAATTGGACCTTAAGCAGTGGAGGTGGATAGAATTCCTTAAAGACTATGATTTCCAACTCCATTACCATCTAGGAAAAGCCAACGTAGTAACAGACGCCCTCAGTAGAAAATTCAGCAAACAGGAGGAGGAAAAGGGTCAGATGTATCAACTTATTGATGATTTCAAGATGGGCATAACATTAAATGAAGAATGAGCCTATCTATACAATATGACTTGTCAACCAGATCTTCTGCATCAGATCAGAAAAGATCAAAGGCAAGACAAATGGCTCAAAATGTTGATTGAAGGGATTCAACAAGGAAAGCATACCAACATTAGAATGGATGTCGAGGGTGTCGTAAGACTTAGAGAAAGAACTTGTGTACAGCAATATGGACCAAGTAGGCAAACCATTCTAAACGAAGCCCATCAAACAAAATACACGATACATCCAGGAGGAGATAAGATGTATCAAAATCTCTAAAAAACCTATTGGTGAAGAGGTATGAAGAAAGATGTAGCCAAGTAAGTCTCTAAGTACCTAACCTATCAGCAGGTAAAGGCAGAACACCGAAAGCCCTCTAGATTGTTACAACTACTTTCGATCCCAGAATGGAAGTGGGATAACATTGCCATGGACTTCGTCAGTGGATTGCCTAGAAATCAGAAAGGGGAAGATATTGTTTGGGTGATTGTGGATCACCTCATTAAAGTGGCACACTTCTTGCCCATTAAATCCACAAACTAAGTTAGTAAACTGAGTGAACTCTATGTGAGAGAGATAGTATGCCTTTATGGGGTACCTAAGACAATAATGTCAGACCAAAACACCTGTTTTACCTCACAATTTTGCAAGAGTCTACAGAAGGAACTAGGCACTACACTCACCATGAATATGGCTTTCCACCCTCAGATGGACGACTAGTCAGAAAGAATTATCTAGACGTTGGAAAACATGTTGATGTCTTGCGTCCTTGACTTCAAAGGAAACTGGAGTAAGTACCTACACCTGGAGGAGTTTGCCTATAACAATAGTTATCAGGTAAGCATAAAGATGACACTATACGAAGCCCTCTATGGGAGACCCTACAGATCACCAACCTGTTGGGCTGAGTTAGAGGATCATGTACTTACTGCACTAGACCTAGTAGAAGAGATAACTAATCAAGTAAGACAAATTCAAATAAGACTAATCACTTCACAAAGTCGTCAGAAAAGTTATGTTGACAAAAGAAAAAGGTCATTCGAATTCCACCTAGGTGAAAAGGTGTTTCTGAGAATTAGTCCACAGAAGGGAATCAAACGGTTTGGAATCAAGGAAAAACTAGTACCTAGATTCATTGGACCCTCCGAAATATTCAGGAAGATTGGAGAATGCACCTACGAGATAGACCTACCAAATCGAATGCCCTCAGTACATAATGTCTTCCCCATGTCTATGTTAAGAAAATACGAACCTAATCCCTCACACATAATCTACTGGGAAGAAATGGACATCAAGAAGATGCCATGTACGAAGAACCAGTCGTTAGGATTCTCGATCGCAAGGTACAGAACCTGAGAACAAAACACCATTCCTTTAGTCAAAGTCCTCTGGAAACACCATGGAATAGAAGAGGCTACTTGGGAATTGGAAAGTGAAATACAAAATAAGTACCCTGAACTTTTCACTAGAAACACTCGATCAAATCACACTCAAATAGCCTAGTGATAGATTTCGAGGACGAAATCTCTGTTAAGAGGGGGTAGAATGTAATACCCCACTTATTTTTTTATTTATGTATGCGATTTAATTAGTATAGACACAAACATATATATTAATTGGTGCCTATATATGTGATATCGGTATATTAATTGATGCATGTATATCTTATTTTGAAGTGATATGCGATTAATTATTTAATTAATTGGTGTAAAAGTATATATATATATATATATATATATATATGCACATGTACAAATAGATAGATATTGATTAATTATAATTAATGTATGTATTAATATAGTAATACTAGGAATATAGTAGGGTTAATTAATAATAAAATGTAGTCAAAAAAGAGAAGAAAAAAGAAAAAAGAATATATATATATAAAGTTATAAAAAAACTAAATTATAAATGGCGCATAGGCCCAAGGCCCATGCGCCAAGGACAGTCGCGCTGGGTCGCGCGCGTGCAGGCCCGCGCGTATAGTGTGCGCAATGAATAAACAAAAAATTAAAAAAAATGAAAAGAAATACGACAAAAATGAAATAAGGTCCAAAAAATCTCGAAAAAAATACGAGAAAACCCTAAAATTCAAATTCAAAACCCTAGCCACCCCAACTAAACAAAAATAGAAGTTTGCCACATTAGGAAGGTGAAATTTTATGAAACTAGCCCTCGGAGACTCTATATAAACCCCTACCTTACCCATTTCATTCATCCCAGAACAAGAGTTGACTATATTCTTTTTGCTCTCTTACCACCTTCTTCTTGGCATCCTCAGTCCATTTTTTTTTCTTAAGCTATTCTAAATAGCCTGTGAGGTAATAGTAACGAACTGCTGCACAGATTTAGGAAGCGATCTCTATGTGAAATTCTTTCCCCTTCTTTTAATTTATTATTTTGATTTAGATAATGCTTGCTTATGTGCTTAGTTTAATTTATGTTTTTAAATTATTATATTGCTCATGACTGAGAGGGTATGCTTTGTAGTTACGTTTTATACAATCTTTTACATCAAAAATTGAAAGTCATATTTCCTGTTTGAGAGAGTATGCTTTGTAGTTGCGCCTCGTACGATCTTCTACATCAGAAATCGAAAGTCATTATTTCTGTAGATTCATGATGTTATACTGTTGGTGTGTTTAATTACTATTAAAATATTTAAGTATTATGCTCTTGCACACAAAAAGATAAGATTAAATAAAGATTTCAACCATGTACAGGCACGAGAACGGATGTTCTTCATCTGTGTTTCAGCCTTTTGAACTGGCTATCAGGATTGGCACCAAAGTGGATTAGGTTTTAGGAGTGATCCCACTTAACAGAAAAGGGTTTGAGTTTCAGGATTGATCTCTCTCCCTAAATTGGGAACACAGAGGTTAACCCTTTTCGGTCTAAATTACAACGAAAATAACATATTGTTTGAATCAATTAAATCCTTAAAAGTGTTTGATATGTTTGTATTATTTGGTTGAAATACTGAATTAAATAGATGGAATGATTCACTGGGCTTTTTAGCTCACTGCCCTCATTTTTCACATTTCAGGAATTTAATTTATCAACCTACGTGGAAGATTATTTATTAGAAATTCTTTTTTATTTATTTCATTGTAGGGCACGTGGGCCCAAACCAAATTATCTTTTTCAATTCTGAATTTATTTTCCACTATAATAGTTTATGTACTCAGAATTTTAGAATAAATAAATGTCATTAGTTATTTTGTACACAGACTAATGTACGTAGGAAGTTTCTTAGAAAGAAAAAAAGAGATAACGTAGCACGGGCTCGCCTCCCAGGCGGCCCAAGATTATTGATTGAAGAAAATTTTACCGTCGACTGGCTGGGACGATGGGGCTCGGGAGGTAGGGTGCTACAACTATTCACAATGGTAGCATTCATAGATATATGGAAAAATGGAGATGAAATACATGGAATGCATTAAAAGCGATTAATCCAGCACCAAGTATCTTTATTCAATTCAACCAAGCCAATAGAAACTAGAACATGCATATAAGAGATCCTGAAACTACCAAACAATTGTATTTCAAATTTAGAATCTAAATAATACGAGTGATCAAGGAAATCCCACCCACCTGAGATTTCCTTTCCTTTCGTTTGTCACAAAGGATTCATTTCAAAAATATAAATTTCCAATAAAAATCTATCATAGTAAATCTTTCTAGGTTCCTACATTCTTTTTAATTATAAATAAAATAATTTCTAACTAATAAGACATTCAAGAACTTCCATTGCTTTTAAATAATTATTTCTATCTAAACAAGATCCAACAATCCAATATTCGTATCTAAGTGTTAAATAAATTTAATTTTTTGATCTCTGAATCTCCACACCCCCGGAACTTCGATATTTTTCCATCATTCATTCACATCCATATCAAAACGGAATATTTATAATCACAAATATATATTTCTAAGTAAGTTCAAGTTTTTGTAAATCAAACCTCTTAGCTATATGCTCCAAAATGCCTTATTTCCTATTTAAGAGCTCTCTGAATAATTCAATCTATTCTTTACATCTCTAAGAATTTAATTAATTTATTCAAATTCATAACAGTTTCAAAATTAAATAAAATAAGCATTTATACCTCACCACATTCAACTTCACTTCTAGGATCCTCAAAAATGAGGTTCGATGCCAAAGTTTTGCGATGTTTCAAGCATTGAACCCCCAAATCCCTTTACTTTGATAATATTTTTTTTCATATCAAAATCATCCATTCATCTCGTAAGTAAATTTTTTATGAACAAAATAAGACTTCCAAATCTTGTTCGTCACCTTCAACATATCAAACAATAAACTTATAAACTATCCAAAACTCATAAATCAAGAGATATAAATATTAGATCTCTCAACTATGATTTTCCATTCAAAACCCCTTCAAATGCGATTCGAAGCCGTCGATCTGTTGTAAATCCAAACTATATACATCCAACATAAAAATACACACAATTGAAATACAAAAATTCATGGACATATGTAAGAAAATGTGCTAACCTTGCTTGAAATAGTTTCGAGCATCTAAACCCTCAAACACCCCTTCGCAAACTCGTTCTTCATGGATCTGAGTTTGAAAGGAAATGAAAAGGTTCAAATTAATCCGAAACCCATGGATCTCAACTAAAATGGTTAGAAACTAGCTTAAGATGGTTTGGTGGAGGTTTGAGAAAGCAAAAATGGTGGTTTGCACACACAAAACTAGATTTAGGGGTTCACCATCTCGAATTTGGGTTTGAGAACGAAAATGGAGGATTTGAGTGTTCCAATCCCTTAGATCTCCAAGATTCAAAGGCCGCAAAAAATTTTCAAAATCTAGGGCATCACTCTTTTTTCCAGATCTGAGCCCAGTAACGTGATTGTTCTCTTGCTATTCATCCCTCCTTCTTCTTCAAATTCCAAATCGTAGTTGCAGCAATCGTTCTTCTCTTTTTTTCACTCACCAACAACAACACACAACATAGCTACTTTTGTTATTCTTTTCTATGTCGCAGCTGGTTTTCTACTTGGTCGTTTTACTCTTCTTTTGCACAAAAACATTAGCTCACACAACAACTTCGATCTCTCCTTCTTCACGCCCCAAATTGCAACACCTCTTCTTCTTTCTATTCTTCGTCACGCCCTAGAACACACACATACAGCTTTTTCATTCTTCTTTCTTGTTCGTCAAGCCAAGCATGTTGATCTTATTTTCTTTTTCCATTTTTTTCCAATCAACTAATATTTGATTTATTTCTCAAACCAATATTTGATTTTGAATAAACCAATATTTCCATCAACCAATATTTTATTTTTATTTCTCAAACCATAGGTTATGTATACATTTAAATAAAATATGATTTTAGTTCATTTATTTATTGATTAATTGATTTCATATTTGTGTTGTCGACAACATGCATGAGAGTAAATTCCATTCATGTTCTTTTTTGCGCCTCTTGCATCTTCATACCTATGCAAGCATCTTATTATTTTTATTTTCCTTTCGATTACTAATATTTCGCGAACCTCATAACTACGTATATTATTTTTATTATTAATTCCTCCCAAACATTCCTTTCATTTTATATTTTTAACCCAAAGTTTACATCACATATATGAAATAAAACATTTATTTTACTTCTTGATAGATTATTTTATATTTGTATTTTTAATTGCGACGTATACGTGTTCATGAGATTTTTGGGTACTACACATCAGCCGAGGGTTAGGGGAGAGGATGTATCGAAGACAGCCTTTCGAACTCGTAATAGGAACTATGAGTTCCTAGTCATGTTGTTCGGCATGAAAATGCCCCTACAATGTTCATGGACCTAACACAGAGAGTGTTTCGCCCCTATCTGAACTCATTTGTCATTATCTTTATTGATGACATCTTTATTTACTCGAAGACTAGGGAGGAAAACGCCGAGCATTTGAGGATCGCACTGTAGACTCTTCGAGATCATTGCTTGGATGCTAAGTTTAGTAAGTGCGAATTTCGGTTAACAAAGGTTCGATTTTTAGGCAATGTGGTAGGGGCTGATGGTATTTCTGTTGATCCAGCTAAGGTTGAGACTATTATTAGTTAGCCGAGACCTACCAGAGTGATGGAGATCCATAGCTTTTTGGATTCGGCAGGCTATTATCATAGATTTGTATAGAATTTCTTGAGGATTATTGCACCAATAACAAAGCTTACTCAAAAGGATGTGCCCTTTGTATGGATGATTAAGTGTGAGAAGGCCTTTCTAGAGCTGAAGCGTCATTTGACATCGGTGCCAGTACTTGTGCTACTTAAACTATGTTGTTAGTTGGTGATTTATATAGATGCATGTGGGATAGGCCTTGGGTTTGTGTTGATGCAAGGTGACCGAGTAATTTCTTATGCCTCATGATAGTTGCAGGTATATGAGAGAAATTACCCCGTCCATGATTTAGAATTGTCAACACTAGTGTTTGCGCTTAAGATTTGGTAACACTATCTATATGGTGAGCATTTGTAATACCCCAAAATTTTGTCAAATAATTAAAGATAAATAAGTTTGAAAAAAATAAATAAAATAAGTTGAATAAATTAATTTCAAAGATTTTAAAAAATTTTGGGTGCAAATGGTGGGTTGGCACATGAAAAATAAAATAAATTAGAGATATAGTGAAAATTAAACAAATAAAACCTTAATTTGATAATTAAATAAAAAATTAAGG
>JAJIYU010018645.1:0-11114 GCA_030144865.1 Tinospora cordifolia
GAGGCTCAAGGTGCTTGCTTCCTTGAATTGTTATGCCAGGACGTCTCACTTCTGCTTTCTGTTTGGTCTCATTCTGCTCTACTTCAGCTTGTTGTGGTGGTATAGCTTTCTCAGAATTTATAGTTTCTTCAGTGACAACCATAGGGCTTGATAAACAAGCTGGATCTTGTACTTCTTTACCACTCCTAGTTAAGACTGCCTTGCAGCTTTCCCTAGGATTTACTTGAGTATTGCTGGGGAATGAACCTCGCTGCTGGCTAGAAAGTGCTTGGACTATTTGGTCCACTTGAATCTCAAGGTTATTTATTGTCGCATTCATGTTCCCCATTTGAACTTCCATTCCTGAAACTCTGCTATCATTTTTATCCACTCTACCTGTCAATTCTTTAAAGAAACGTGCTTGCATATTCAGAATCTCATCCAACTTATCATCCGTAGACGACTTCTTATCATGTAGGTCTTGCTAAGGGGCATAACCTGGTGGGGCTTGCTGAACATTTCTGTTGTTTGCATAAGAGAAATTCTCATGATTTCGAATCCCCTGATGATAATATTTAGGTGCATTATACCCTTGAGACTGACCTTGGTAATTATTGAACCTATTCAGAGCATTCAACTGCTCTATGGATGCATCTTCGGAGTAGACAACTTTTTGATTTTCAGAGATGGCCAAAATAGATTGATTCTGATGAGGTTGTCGACCCTGACAATTGCCAAGCTTCTCAGTTAAAGAATTCATCTGATGAGTCATAGAAGTTATCTGAGCCTGTAGAACTGTGATCTCATCCCCCTGGTGTAAACCAACTCTCTTTACTATTCCTCTCTCAGAACCATAACCATAATCATTAGTGGCCATATCTTCTATAAGTTGAGTAGCCTCAGAAGTTGACTTTTCCATCAAGGAGCCTCCTGCTGCTGAATCCACCAAAGCTCTAGTAGGTGGTGTCAAGCCACTATAAAACATCTGAATCTGAAGTCATGGGAGATAGCCATGTTGAGAACATCTTCTTAGTAAATCTTTGAATCGCTCCCATGCTTCATAAAGAGATTCAAAATCTGACTATCTGAATGAACTAATCTCACCCCTCAATTGATGAACTTTCGCAGGAGTGAAATATTTTTGTAAGAATTTTTGCCCCATGTCTTCCTAGGTGGTGATGCTACATGGTAAGAGGGTTTGTAGCCACGTCCGTGCTTTATCTCTCGAAGAGAAAGGAAAAAGCCTTAGCCTCAACTGATCCTCAGTAACCCCATTCATTTTGACAGTGTCACAGATCTCCATAAAAGAATTGAGGTGTGCCATCGAATCTTCAGTTGCTAAATCCCCAAACTATTATTGTTGTACCATTGTAATCAAAGAGGGCTTCAACTCAAAGTTGTTGGCATTAATGGGAGTGCGAGCAATTCCAGAGTAATTGTTATTCAATACGGGTTTAAAGAAATCCCGCAATGGTCCTTCACCATCATTCCCAACAACTGATCTTCCGCTTTCAGCCATATCAGATCTATGACCTCAAGTCTCCAGCTGAAATTGTCGAAGTGTTTTCAACGAGTCCGGATCACTCAACTTTGTTGAGTCTTTACTCATTAACAACCTGAAACACCACAAGCAAAGAAAACTAATCAAGTATAGCGAGCCAACGAATTAAATAAATAAAATAAAAATAAAAATTAAGATAAACTAGACTAACTAAAATTAATAAAATGCCTTAAAAAAATAAATAGATAAGAATAAAAATAAAAATTAAATAAACTTATATATGCAAAAAAAAATAACACTAACAAAAATTAAATAAATTAAACTAAAAAAATTGCTTAACGAATAATAATAATAAGATAAAACTAAACCAAAAAAAAACTAAACTAAACTAAACTAAAAGAATAATTAAAAAAATAAAACAATTAAAACTAAACCCTAATAATTAAATAAGAATAATAGTAATAATAAAAAAAATAAAACTGAATTGAATTAACTAATAAAATAAATAAACAATAAAAATAATTTTTAATGCCTTTTATAAATAAATTACAAAAATTGACTAAATTAATTTTATGCCTAAAAAATAAAATAATTAAAGCTAAGATAAAAATAAAAGTAAAATAAAATTAAAAAAGGTAAAAAAAAATAAAAATAAGAATAATCAAAAATAAAATACTAAACTAAAATTAATTAAGAAATTAATAATAATAATAATAATAATAATAGAAGTAATAAAACAAAAGAAGAAAATTAAACTAACCTAAAAACTAACCCAAGAAAATAAGACCAACCTAAACTTCTAATTAAACTAATTATATAAAAAAATAAACCTAAAATTAATAACTAACTAGTAATGACTGACTAACAAAAACTAATAACCCAAAAGAACCGAAAAATAACTATTAATAATAACCTAAAACAATAGAATAAATAAATAAAAATATCATCCTCAACCAACTAACGATTAAGAATAATTAAGCTAACTATTAAACTAACAATAACGGACTAACAAAAAAAAAGATTAACTAAAATTTCGATTGATAAATAACGACTATCTAAAACGAACACCCAACCAACTAAAACGATAAAAAAAATTACAAAAAAAAATGAACTAATTAAAATAATATAATGTAATTAAAATAAAATAGAAATCTTAATTAAAATTTTCACCAATTTCAATTGGTTCTAAAATTATTAACACCGTTCCCTTGCAACGGCGCCAAAAACTTGTTGGGATCACTGCAAGTGTACAGGATCGCAATAGTAATATACTGGGTAAATATCGGATTATCGTCCTCTGTGAACGGTATTTGGTTAATAATCTTAAAACCCAATCTAATTTCAGTTTCAACTTTATTAAGGCTAAGAATTTAATTAAATAGTGAAAACTTAAATTTAATCGAAAGTAAATTGAAAATAAGTGAATATTAAATTGAAAAATATATGAATTAAAATTCTAGGATAGCAAAATATCATGTATTCACTTTTAATATTTATTTCAAGTAATCTAAATTTTGTTCTTGTAGGTTATAGCACAAATAATTAAAACCCTTTCTCGAGGCGCCTCAATCCTATCAGATAATTGCCTAATACCCCCTTCCGAGGTGTACAATCAATAAACTAATGCATTAAAAATATTAATCACGTGCAACCTCCTACAGAATTAACAACCTCCCGGTTAATTAATTCACATAGGCCTATATTCTGACTATCCAATTATTGAACCTCTCTCCTAAGTTAATTAAATAATCTAAAATCAATTTATAGGTGATCAATCAATAAAAAACATTAAGCACACAGAATATAAAACAATACCTCAAAATAAATTAATCGAAATAAAAATTAAAAGTTCCTACAATCTAAATTACATCCTAAAAATAAAAATATTTAGCCGGACATATTTAAAAAAATTGCAAATCAAAGAAATTAATAAAATAAAGATCATACTAGAATTTCTTCAATTCTTCTTCTTCAATTTTGTTCTTCAGTTCTTCTTCTCTTTTTTTTTTTTTTTTTTCTGTCCAAGCTTCTTGAATTCTCCAATAATCCACCTCTCAATTCTCTATTATTCCCTAATACATGGCTATTTTTTTCTTTTTATATTGAATTCTAAAAATTGTAATTGTATACTAACACGTATGCTAATCCTTTCCGCAATACAAATCCGAAATTCCATTACATATCTTATCCAACTTCACGCCCCTCATTTTTTATCTTCTTCTTATTCCATTTTAGCCCATGCTTTTCCATTAAATTACCGGTTTGCCATCATGTTCATTTGTTTGTGGCTGACTCCTTCAATCGTGCCATCATCTTTGCTTCAATTTTACATGTTTTGCCATGAAACAGTTGCACACAATTCACGCCCAACTTTCATATGACAATAGACCCATATCCTTTTCCATCAAATTACACAAGCATGTCATTCTTGTTTTGCACACTTTGTCTTGTAGTCCAAGGGCATTTAAGTCATTTTATCACCCAATTAAATGAGACTCTTCACATACTCACGTAGTCTTCTTCATGCATATATATTGCTTGTGCCTTTGTATTCATGTTGGGCTCGACTTCATTGGAGCTTTTGCTTTATGCCATCATCCTGTTTATAATTATTCTATACCTGCATAAACAATTAATAATCCTTCTCGGACATTAAATCACATATTATAAAATATATATAAAAATTAAATTAAAAATTTCTAAATACATAAATAAAATGTAATATTATTAACATATTTGATTATGCATCTAATTTATTAGTAATTATGTTCAATTTTCTACCCAACTCATACAAAAAATATATATAATATATATATATATATATAATAATATTAATATATAATGCAACTAACAAAATACAAAACCTAAAGGTGATTCAAGACTATGAAAATGTATTTCTAGACGATTTACTAGGACTACCAATGGTTAGGGAAGTAGAATTCAACATTGAACTTCACCCTAGAACTGACCCCATAGCTATTTCTCCCTGCAAAATGGCACCAGTAAAGCTGATTGAGTTAAACCAAGTAAATCACCATAGGGAGCTCTGGTGTTGTTCATGAAGAAGAAAGACGGATCCATGAGGTTGTGAGAAAATTGAACCAAACGACCGTGATTAATAAGTAACCCTTGCTAAGGATAGATGATCTATTTGATCATTTGAGAGGAGCCACTCATTTTTCAAAGATTGATTTTAGGTCAAGATATCATTAGTTGAAGATCTGAGAGTCAAACATACACAAAATGACCTTTAGAACTCAGTATGGACACTTCGAGTTCATGTTTATGCCAATTGGTCTAACCAACACACCGGTAGCACTCATGGGTCTAATGAACCAAGTGTTCAAACAATACCTCGACCAATTTGAAGTAGTATTTGTAGATAACATCCTATTATACCCTAAGTAAAAAAGACAAAAACTTAGAACACTTGAAGATTGTGTTGGAAACCCTTAGAAGGAACCAGTTGTATGCCAAGTACAGCAAGTGTGAATTCTGGATGAAGATAGCGAAGTTCTTTGCCCATGTAGTATTGGTTGAAGACATCTTTGTAGACCCTGATAAGTTGGAAGCTATCACAGACTGGAAGCAACCCAAAGTGGTTACAAAGATCAAAAGTTTTTTAAGCGTAGCTGGATACTATAGGAGATTCATCCAAGACTTCTCAAAGTTAGTTGAACCCATGAAACTAAACCAAAAAGGAGTCAAATTCAATTGAGATGAGAAATGCAAGCAATCATTCCATGAATTGAAGAGGAGATTGACTTCAGCCCCTATCTTAGTCAATCCTAAACATGGTGTTAGATATGTTCTGTATACTAATACTTCGTAGAATGGATTGGGGGTGCTAATGCAAGAAGGAAAAGTTATTGCGTATGCCTTGCAACAACTAAATATTCACAAAAAAAATTATCCAATACATGATCTAGAACTAGCAGCCATTGTGTTTGCCTTGAAAATTTGGAGACACTACCTTTATAGTGAGAGGTTTAATCTATTCTCAAATCACAAGAGTTTGAATTATATTTACACCCAGAAAGAGTTAAATCTCAGGCAGCGGAGATTGATAAAATTCCTTAAGGACTATGATTTTCAATTACATTACCATCCAAGGAAGGCTAATGTAATAGCGGATGCCTTGAGTAGAAAATTTAACAAATTAGATGTGGAAAAGGTCAAATGTACCAGTTAGTAGAGGATTTCAACTTGGGTGTCACTTCAGATAAAAAATAGGTATACCATTACAACATGATTTGTCAGCTAGACCTCCTGCATCATATCAAAGAAGAGCAAAGGCAAGATAAATGGATTAGACTTTGATAAAAAGGAGTCAAACAAGGTAAACATACAAATTTTGGAATTGATACCAAAGGTGTGTTGAGACTTGGAGATAGAATTTGTGTATCTCAAAGTGGTCAAAACATAAGACCATATTGGATGAAGCCCATTAGACCAAATATACTATGCATCAAGGTGGTTACAAGATGTATCAAAACTTTTGAAAGACTTACTGGTGGTGAGGAATGAAAAGAGATATAGCTAAGTATATCTCAAAGTGTTTAGCATGTCAGTAATTGAAGACAAAATATAGAAAAACCACTGGATTATTACAACCACTCTCAATCCCAGAATGGAAGTAAGATAACATTGTCGTGAACTTTGTTAGTGGGGTACCCAAAAATAAAAAAGGAGAAGATACCGTGTGGGTGATTGTAGATCGTCTCACTAAGGTGGCACATTTCTTGCCCACTGATCCACAAATCAAATCAGTAAATTGGGAGAACTATATATAAAAGAGATAGTAAGACTTCTTAGTGTACCTAAGACCATAATGTCAGATAGAGACTCTTGATTTACATCTCAATTTTGGTAGAGTTTACAAAAGGAGTTGGGCACCAAACTTACCATGAACATCGCTTTCCATCCAAAACTGATGGACAGTCTAAGAGAATCATTCAAACACTAGAGGATATGTTAAGGTTTTGCATCCTTGATTTTAAGGGCAACTGGAGCAAGAACATACACCAGGCGGAGTTCGCCTATAACAACAATTATTATGCAAGCATAAAGATGGTGTTGTATGCATCCCTTTATGGAAGAGCCTATAGATCACCAACTTCTTAGGCCGACTTTGAAGACCATGTGCTTACATGACCTGACTTGGTAAAAGAAATGAATAATTAAGCGTAATGAAGAGATTGACTACAACACAAAATAGGCGAAAACATTATGTAGGTAATAAGATAAGACGTCTAAAATTTAGACAGGTGATAGAGTGTTTTTGACAATTAGTCCTCAAAAAGGAATCAAGCGATTTGGGCATAAAGGAAAAGCTATCACCCAGATTCATCGTTCCATTTGAGATACTTAAAAAAAAATTGGCAAACGTGTCTACGAGCTAAACCTATCAAACAAAATGTCCTCAATTCAGAATGTATTTCATGTGTCAATGCCAAGAAAATATGAACCAGATCCTAGACTGTAGGATACAAAGCGTGAGAACGAAAGAAATTCCATTAGTCAAAGTTCTCTAGAAGTATCATGGAGTGGAAGAAGCAACTTGGGAGCTGGAAAGTGAGATAAGGAACAAATACCTTACCTCTTCACCAAAAATACATGACTAGACAAGTATCAGAACAATTAAGTACAAGTTTCGAAGATGAAATTTACTTTATGGGGGGTAGGTTGTAATACCCTAAGAATTAATAAAATTTTTTGAATAACAGTTAAAACAAATAAAATAAAATACTCGAAAATGAAAAATTTTAATTCTTATGGTTAAAAAACTCAAGATAAGTTCTTAAGGCTCAAAAGATAATTTTACCACCCAAGGAAAAATGATCATTTCACCTAAACCATGGGTAAATGGTAATTTTACCACCCAAGGGTAAAACAATCGTTTCACTTAAGTCTCATGAATCATGTGAGCAAGCAAGTCACATGAATCACGTAAGCAAGCAAATCACATGATGCATGTGGGCAAGAGCCTATAAATACCACCCTTCCCTTCCCTTCAAACCATTCTATCTCATTTTTCTCTTCTTCATCTTCTTCTTGGTTCTTTACTAGTTTAAGAAGAAGAGAGAGTCTCCTTGCTCTCTCTTTCAGTGAAGAAAGAAGGTTGAAAGCTCAAAGAAGGCTTGGATTATACCACAAGGACTACAAAAGGTGGAGATAATTTTTGGTTTTATTTTATTATTTTGATTTAAATAAGGCTTGCACGTGTGATTATGCTTTGAATATCTATGCTCGATGACTATACATGTCAGGTAGAATATACATGCTTAGTGTTATATAACTAATAATGCATGATATGTAATGATATAATCTATGTTACGACATGCCTACAATGTTCACTATGATTACATGCTATTTACTATTTATCTTGAATTGATCATGCCACTATTTATCATTAATGAAATATTAAACAAAGATCATAACCCAGTGCAGGTACTTCACCCAGAATGCTCCAACTGAACCCGGCTTGCTGGTACTTGGATTTGAATTTGGGTGATTGAAGTTAACCTACTTCTCAAAAAGTGAAATTGGGCATTTAGATTCAACCCCACTTTACAAATTACGAATTTGAGTGTCCGTAGTTAACCTATCTCCCTAAATTTGGAACACTGAGGCGTAATCCTTTCAGTCTTAATGTTAACGATAAATAACCAATTATCTGAATTACTTAATTTATAAAAGTGTTTAACATGTTCCTTTTATTTAGTTGAAATAATAACGTGAATATTTGGATGATTCACTCAGCTTTTGAGCTCATCTTTCTTTTCTAACATTTCAGGGAACTGATGATCAAAGGCTGCAGATGTTTACTTAGTTGATTTTTATTTCATAATTTATAATTCGGGCATGTTAGCCTTAGTTCTCGTTACAGTTTAAAGCTATGTTATTCAATAAGTTCAAAGGTCGTTGTTGTAATAATTGAAAAAAAATATATAGATAAATAGACAAATATTATAAAATTATGTATTCTAATACAACTGAGAGACTATGTTGTACGTATTCTAATATAACTGGGAATTGCATATTCTAATACAACTGAGAGACTACGTTGTATGTATTATAATACAATTGGGAACTATGTATTCTAATACAACTAGGAAACTAGGTAGAATTTTCTATATAAACCCTAGTTTCTTTTATTTTAAAAGCATTCTAAAATTTTCTACAGCCCTAAAACCACAAAAGAAGAACAAAGGAGCATCTACAAGCCATCAACGAAGTTCTTAGAATGCATTCGAAGAGAGAATTAGAAATCAAAGGTACAAGTTTATTCACCTTTTCTTTACATTCTTTAAGAATTGATTGGAAAAAATACATAATTTGAAAAACATATAGATCGAAATTATGAATAAAAATAAGTACAAATAATCCAGTTGAAATATATATACAAAGGAGAAACGAGATTTATACATTAAATTCTAAAGAACGTGAGTGTGTATATGTCTATATATATTATAATTGAATATATAGATACAAATGTGAAGAAAAGAAATTTGACTATATGCTAATAGGTGAATATATCTTGTAAGTTATCTAATCGGATAAGAGGTTGATAGATGTTACAATATATAAAATCAGTTGCATATTTTAGAATATATAATCGGTTAATAAATGGGCTACATATATACATCCAAACTGGTTTTCATTGGAAATCGATAGATTGATTTAATGAATTAATATGGAAGCAACAACAACAGATGGGGAATTGTGTTAGTAGATGGATTATAGATTGAATTCAATATATATTAATAGTTGGGTTGATATTCAAGTTGATAGATGTTAATGGATTGTATCTGTGATACACGTATATATTAACAGATTGATTGTAGCTAAAGGGTATAACAAATTGACGGATTATAAACAATAATATATATATATATATATATAAGGGATTGACTGACATATAGATGTATAAGTAAAGCGTATATACATATAACCGTTAACAGATTTCATAGTATATATAATGTAAAACACGATTAATAGACAATATATATAAAAGGATATTCAGAAACTGATTTCAATATAAATATGTAAATATCCCCAAAATCCATATAATTTGTATATTTATAAATTACACAACAACTAGCTGAAGGTTGGGGAGTGTAATGTAGAAACAGATTTATATAAGCTAATGATACATTTATAAATTTATATACGATATAAACATGAATATTGTTTATATTTTTACATACATGTGTAAATTATTTATGGATATGTCTACATGTATTATTTATGCATATACGTATACATTATTTACATCAAATAGCAAATAGTAACTACAATCTAGCCTATTATATATAGTATGGCAATAAAAAAAAACAATATTGATTACAGATGTATACATATAATTAGATAAATAGTTATATAAATTTGGGGTATATGAGAATTATGAGTTGATAATGATAATTCTAAAAATATTTTAGGTTGAGAACTCAAGATGACTGTGACAATGGTCTACGAACACAAGGGAATCAAATAAAAAAGTGAAAATAATTATTGTACTCTTTCATATTATTTTATTTTTAAATTTAAAATTTGATTGTATGCTTATTTGATTGAATTCCTAGGATATGATTATATCATAATTGCAATTAAATGATTTCATGCATGTATGATATGATGAGTGATATGCCTTATGTGTTGGATAGCATGTATTATAATTGTGTGCATATTGAATTCATGTCTTCACAATATTTTTTTGGTTATGTGTGGAAAGTAGGAGACATTGAGCGCACTAGAAACCCGATCTTGTTAAACACTTTAAAATCACTGTAATCAAGAACTAAAAGACGTACTGGCACAGTGAGTCGATTGATTATTATGGGTGTTCTCAAATTATGAAATTGATCTTATATTTGAAATGGAACACTTGGTTGGACCCTAGTTTCTTAACATTGGATGATGGGCATGACCCCTCCTTTTCATTAGTGTTGGGCACTCGTTGTTTTGATGAGAATATCAAAGATAGTCCTTTTGATCTAATGTTAACTGAAAAATAATTGAATTGCTTGAAACACCTAATGTTTGATAAGTGTTTGCATATTGTATGTTTTGACTTTGATAATGCTTAAGATGTATTGTGTATGATCCACTGGGCTTTTTGAGCTCACCCCACTTCTTATTTTTTAGGTAACCAATAAGAGAAAACATGCGTTAACGAGACACCATAGAGTAGTTTAAAAGTAGTAGACCTCACTGACAAGGTTATTTCTAAGTTAAGAGTTGGTCCCTGTATTAGTAGGGTATGGGTTTAGATCATCATTGACTATTTTATTCATTGAATTATTATTTGGAACTCGGCCATGGGGCCAAATGTTAGTTTGATTTTTATCGGGTTAATTTGAATAGATATGTTATCCCATGTTTTTAGTATAAATCTATTTGTTATTCATTTGTTTAGTCATATGATTTTGTGGGATGCGACCTGGTGGGACCAGGAAAATTATTATTGATGTGTGAAACAAGTAATATCCAGGTTCTTGATGATGTCATGTGACAAAAATGAATATATATATATATATATACATGTATCTCTAAATATGATATCAATGTAGTAATTGCGAATGTTTTGAGAATTGGGGTGTTACAAAGGTGATATCAGAGCTTAGTTAGTAGA
>JAJIYU010018646.1:0-11109 GCA_030144865.1 Tinospora cordifolia
TAATATATTATAACCATACGTTACATGATATTATATTAATACACATGATATTAACGCACATATTATATAATATTATATTTACAACCATAATATTATATATATTTATATGTATTTATACTCATCTAATATCTAATATTTGCATCACATATTTAACACATACCTTGTGTGTGTGTGTGTGTGTGTATGTATGTATATATATTCATTCTTGGATACCAAAATTTCTCAATTAATTTGATTTATTTTATACTTTGGAGTATACACCATTTGTATCTAAAATGTTATAAAATTTTCAAACAAAATATTTTATTTGGAATTCATACAAAATTCGTGAGTGTTTCACACTCGAATCAAATAAAAATTTCACAACAACATTGCATAATAGGAATGTACCTTCCCCAGTAGGGACTTGATCTTCCTGAGCCTCGACAACGACAAACATTCTGGCCTGGTTCCAACCACGACCCTAGTTTTGCCCCTGATTGGCATTCTGTTGTTGTTGTTTGCCTTGGACCATCCTGAGCTCCTCCCTAATTGTTCTATGGCTGTTATTGTTGAAGAGCCTAAGCTGGCGCAGTCGACCAATTTCTTATTATGTGGCCCCTTTGCTTGCACAGGTAGCACAGTCATTGTCTCTTGCCAGTTCGTTTGACTCATCTCTAGGTTGCCCTTGTTTCTCAGCCTAAGGTGCCTTCCCACCATTCTTGTTCTTTTTCTGAGGCCCTTATTATCTTTGTCATTCCCTAGGCCTTTTATTTCTACCCTCAATCTCTGTTCCAGATTTAGTTCTTGTTCAAGTATTAAGGTCCTTTCTATGACATCTCTATACGTCTTCAGGCCTAGTGTCATGATGAATTTATGGATCTCGATCTTGAGACCTTGTGCAAACCGATTGGCTTTCATCCTCTCTTTTCGGATAAGCTCCTGGGAGAATTTAGCTAACTTAGTAAACTTTCTCTTATATTTAGCTACAGTCGGTAGTTTAGCCAAATGAAGTTTTCTTACATCTTCCTCAATGTAGCTTTAAGGAAGAATTTCTCGTAGAATATCTCTTTAAACTCCTCTTAGTTCATCTTCTCGATGTCAGTGTTTGGGTCGACTTTCACTATCCTCCACCAACTTCTAGCTGGTCCCTTGAATTGGTGGGTCGCTAATGTTACTCTATGAGAACTCCTCACTTTCAATACATGCAGGTGTTCTTCCATTTCCTGGTACCAGTGGTCAGCAGTTATACAGTCGGTAGTACCATCAAACTGCGATGTGTGGAGCTTCTGTAACTCCATCAGCATCTTCCTCTGCTCCTTATCCTCCAAGTCTTCTTGGGCCCTTTGAAGATCCAAAATCTCGAGTACGGGCATTGGCTACTGCAAAAGAATCAGTTCAAGTACTTGTGGTGGTGGGGCCATCTGAGGTATCATTTGAGGTAATGCCCTTATGATATGGTCTATGACCCTTCGAGTGACTTCAATCATCATGTTCTCCATTTGTGCCTCCATGCCAACCTGTGCCTCCTGGCCTTGTGATTCAATTTTGTCAGACGTAGCAACCCTGGTAGCATATCTCTTGGATCCAGCTATTATCTACAAGTCAAAGATCCTTTTAGTATTTGTTTCCTTGGGTTTTCGTTTCGTTTGTACTATCATGACTCTAAATTCATGTCTCTAGGTTTTTGACTTGTTTAGTGACCTACAAGTTTATTCTTTTAAGTTTTTTTTTGAGTTGTTGTTGGGTACATGATTTGGTTTCTTATTCAAGAACATGCAATATGAATCATACATTGAAACAATCAAGCAATCATATAATCATGAAAGTTCACGCTAGCATAGAAAAATTCCAATTTTTCATCTGTGCTTCTGAGTTCGAGCGTTTTATACCAACCCAGAGATTTTACCACACCTAAATAATTTTGCAAATGTCTCAACAATTAAGGTTTTCCAAGTCCCACTATATCTGACCGTCTCATACCTGTCACGATCAGTAGGGAACAAATTCTTCCAAAGTTATCGATCATTCACCAAACATGGCTCGTCATTCTTCAGATCAAGGATTCCTCCATATCTCTAAATTCTTATGCGTTCCATACCACATAGAAACTAGAGATAGAAGATCCTCCCGATCTTGTGTCTTGACCAATCAAGTGTTTCATTTTCACACATTTTTAGTCTTTAACCTATGTCTTAAAACTTTTCATTTATGATCCACTGTGCCACCCTTAGTAACACCCAAGTCTTTACCTAAGGTTTCTTTTTTAGACCTAGGGGCTTAATTTTGGTTGAAAGATTCTTATGTCAAACCAACAACCTATGTCTATTCAAAATACCACTTTTGGTATCTATCTTGAACACTAGTAAGTTCTTTGCCTTAATTTCCACCTTCTTAACTTTCTATTTTTTTGAAAGTGTGTTCTTCAACTTAAACTACTTGTATGAGCTGGTGAGACAACCTCCAGATCGGGCGGCGAGATCGAAGTCTGCTTAGCAACCACATTTTGTAGAACGGGATAACCCATCTCTCTTTCAATGTTTAGCTTTATGTGGGACAAGACTTACCCACTATCAGCTCAACATGCAATCTTTGTATCCAAAGAAAGCATTTCAAAACATATATTTTGTTTTTGAAAATGACTTTCCAAAATAGTTTTGAAATTTCAAAATAGAAGTTAGGGCATTCTAAACTCAACTCAAAGTGTAGGTTTTACCTGATTGAGTTAATACTTTCTAAATCTGATACCACCTTAGGTATTAGAGTAAACTTCTAAATCTCAGCAACTAATGCATAGGCTTTGATACCACCTTTGTAACACCCCAACCCCCGACTCGGTGGCCTGGACCACATGACAGGTTGGGTCGTGATACTTTTACAAGTGACTCACATTTGACTTTCTATTTTCTTTTATCCCAAGTCCATTGGACTTTCAGAGTACTCAACAAAATTACATTCAATTAATTCAACTAGATAGAATAATTAGAGATAAAATAATTCTTCAACTTTATTGATGAAAAGAAGTACATAACTCAAATGTAATACAACGGAATAATCGAAATTGGGCAATATGCCTTTATAATGAATTAAAAATGTTCTAAATAAAATATTTTAACATATTTCCTAAGTGATCGACATGCATATTCATGTTTTTCAATTCCGTAAAAATTTAAAGGAGGAATGGTGAGCACAAAGCCTAGTGGATCATTCTAAAAACAATCAAATCATTATTTCAAATCAATAAGGCATTCACATCAAACACTTTCAAATATTAAGTGATTCAATCAGTTTATTGTTTAATAATTGAAAACTTAGACTAAAAGGACTCAACCTTGATCTTCTTATCAAAATACTTCACAAAGAGTGAAAGGGCATTCCTTTATGCCAAGTTTCAGTGGATTTGGGGCCTAACCCGTATTCCGAGTATTTTGGGAACTCACCCATATGAACTAGAAACTAATCTAAGTGCATATCTAAAGAACAACCATAGTAATCCCTATAACTCACTGTGACAGTACATGGTTCTTATCATAATCAATCTTTCTTTTCTTGAATCAACCATGAATAATGAAAATAATATTCAGCATGTAAGCATGATATTCACATAACCAAAATGTCATATAGCATGCATCTTTAATCAAACAAACCTAAGCATGGCATGATTTGATGACAATAAAACATGCAAATGAATAACTCATTGAATTTAAAATAACAAGATAAGAGTTTTGAAATCAATTCCACCACATTTTGAAATTTTAGATGCACAAATCAGAATTTTAGTAGCACTTCCACCCTCTAAGACATCTAGACTCTCAAGAACACTCAAGAACTGAAAACTTCACACTCAAGAACTCTTAAGAATTGAAAAGAGCTACCAAGAGAGAGACTAGAGAAAACAAGAGGGATCTTATCAGCTCTTGCTTTGGGATGAAGAGAATGGGAGCATGGGGGCCTTTTTATAGATTTTCAACGTGCACTAGGGGGACGGTTTGGACGGTGTTCATCCTAGCCACTTTCCTTCTTAACTTGTGCACAGTTGGGTAAGTGGGCCATTAGGGTTTCCTTTCTTGTGTGTGAGAACACGGTTTGACATGTGGGCATTTAAGGTTTCCTTTTCCTTGTGTGAACACACGACTTGAGTCTCATTTGGTTTCCTTCTCATGCGTGAACACCAAGTTTAATTTGGGGCAACATTCCTTCTACAATTTTCCTCTCTTGTGCATCAAAATGGGCAAGGAGACATTTAAAATTCCTTCTCTTGTTGGTGAGCACAAATTAGCAACTTTCCTCTCGTGGTGTGACAAGATTAGGGAAATCTAGGCTTGAGGAACCTTTCTATTTTGTTTTCCTTGTGTACACATGAGAGCAACATGGTTTTGGGACTTTCTAATTTTTCATCTTTCCTTTTTCTCTTGGATGTAATACTATGTGAATGTTTCTATTTTCTATTCCTTCTTTATTTTTGTGGGACACAACACTATGTGTGTAAATGTTTCTATTTCTATTTTCTTTCACATAAGATCATGCTTTGGAGAAACTTTCTAATTTCCCTCTTATTTCTTATTCCCATTGGTTTCTATTTTACATATGACACCAATTAACAAGTGAGCTAGCAAATTGAATGGATTTTTTGAGGAATTAATATTATTTATAATTTGGGCCATACAACAATGTTGCACCTCAATTTTCATATAATTAAAGGGAATTAATTTATCTTTATTTATTTATATAACACTTTAAATTTATTTCTCATTTATTTATATAATGTTTTTAAATGGAAATAGCTGGTTTTTGTAATCCAAAATATATCATTTAATTATTCTACTTATTTTATATTTTTAGTTAAATATTAAACTATATTATAATATTTAGCAAGTCCTCTAATTTGATATTTTTATTTAAATATCACATTATGGTTTCATTTGCACCCAACCTCTCTATATATTTATTTGTACACTAAAATTTCTACAAGCTTCCTTTAATTAATTTTATTTCTCATTTTGGCTATAATTTAAAATATACACAATTTTGTATCCCAAAAATTTTATAAAATTTTCAAGGATCAATATTTATTTAGTTCATTTAATCGAATTTCTTACAAATTTTTCAAGGCATGACATAGATGTATATTGATAATGAGACCTAGGCTCGAGGTCCAAGCGCGAGGTCAGGGTACATGATTTGATCAATATTAGACTCGAGTTCCGAGCATGGGGTTAGGCATATGGTCAATGCACCAAACTTCCAACCCACCTGAGTAACGACACTTGTGGACCAAGCGTAGGGCTAAGGTATTTAAGGAATACACCTAGCTCATAACCCATTTGAGTGGTTGGTATGCCTAACTTATGACTTGCTCGAGCGATGAGCATAGGATGAGATTTGATGATTTGAAACCCTAATCCATATATAGTTTTTAACTAGCATGTATTTAAACTATTCTTCTTTAACTATTGCATTATTTATAATTGCTTCTACTCTATGCCATGCTTTCAAGCACTATTTCATCATTAATGTTCATGCATATATGCACTATTTTTTGGAATATTGGTTATATGTAACATACTAGTTTTACTATTCACTGAGCCTTGTTGAAATTTTTGGCTCACTACTCTACTAACATTTTAGTTCCATCGGTGGGTGATAAAGGGAAAGGCATAGTGATAGCCTAATTTCCCTTTGTGGTTCCTTTCCTTTTCTTGGTTTTTGTTATAGGTTGGACATTTCTATATATGTAAATAATGGTCAACTATGTGTTTTTGAAACAAAACAATATGTAATATATAAACGGAAACTCTTGGTTTTATCTATAATGTTTGTTTACTTTTGCACTTCACAAAATAAATCCTTAATTATTTTGATGTCACTTGTTGTTTAAAATGCTTAATAGGGATTGAACAAGCTTGACTCGGTAAATGGGTTCGTTGGGTCACTATGCTAGTTGGGCGGCCTTTCAGCCTAGGCAAGGGGCCTCGACCATGTTGGTATGAGAGCCTAGGTTCAAAAGTTGAAGAATACTAACAAATAAAGGACCTAAGGGATATCAAAATAATTGTGAAAGTAAATAAAACCCCAAACTTAAAGGAAAAGGGGGAAAACTATCAATCATAAAATGTATTTTGAACATAATTATAATATTAGTAAGTGTTGCTCGAAAGGCTCACTCTCGCTCCGCGGTAAGCATGCAATGTGGGGGCTGTTCTGATTTTACCTGAGGGATTCGAATTGGCCCCTCCTGATCGTATTTCTCCAGAGATGAAAAAAAAAGATGGGCAATTTGTTTTTTCAGAGTTATCGCCCCACAAAAAAGAATATTCTTGTGATAGGTCCTGTTCCTGGTCAGAAATATAGTAAAACACCTTTCCTATTCTTTCCCCGGACCCTGTACCAGTTTCATATTTGGTCACCCAAAGCTCCTACCCATGGCAGGATCTGTTCGCAGGAATTCTTTCAAAATTGGGAACCTACGGGTTTTTAAGATTTTCAATACCCATGGAGTTGGGCCTATTTTAAATGGATGAATAACCAATAATTCAATTTGAAATGTAGATAGAGATGTTGCCCAGGCAGGGTAGAGCACCACCCAGGTGGGGTAGACCATGGCTTAGGCTTAGGAAACCAACATCACTACCACCTCTGATTCAACTCAAACATGACCTTATACAGAGGCTTTAGGCTATGATTAGGGCGTTTGCCAATGCTATTTGGGTCAGACAACCTTATTGATGGAGATACTTGACAGATGGAGGTTGAGAGACAAAGGATTGCGCTAGTAACACCCTCTACTCAACCTGTACCATTAGCTGCTAAGCCCCAAGTTGAGGCAATGGTAGCTTTAGTTGCTCTTGCCCAAGGCAGATAGAGAGATGAGAGAGCCCATGCCTAAATCCTCAAGAGCTTCATGGACTTGCACCTTGAGAGTTTTAGAGGTGGCATTAGCTTAGAGGCAGTAGAGAATTGACTACTTAACATGGAGAAAAACACCGAGACCATGCGATTATCTAAGGCAGACCAGGTTCTACTCTAAGCACATATGTTGGAGGGTGAGGTGCTAGATGGTGGTGATCTACAAGGAGCATAGAGGGCCTGATCACTTCTTGGGCCAGGTTTAGAGAGCTTTTTCTTGAGGCTTACGTTTCTGAAGCTGAGTGAGAATGTAAGAAAATTGAGTTTCTAAGCTTGCACTAGGAGACCACAATAGTGAAAGAGTATACACATCGGTTCTTACATTTGGAGGCTTATGCATCGGGATTGATAGCTGAGCAGAGAGAGAAAGCTGGATTTTATCGACGAGGGCTGAGGATCACTATCAGGCAAACGACTTCCACATCTAAGGACCGAACCTTAGAGGAGATCTAAAGGGATGATTTGCAGTATGAGATTGACAAATTGGATGAGCATCCTAAGACTTCTATAGTACCATAATAGCAGGCACTATCGTAGACGCAGCCATCATACAAAGGTGGTTTCGGAGGTTATCAGGGCCATGGTCATCAATAGAGGCAGAGGAAGAGGAAGTTCTCTAAAGGACAGTTGAGCGCACTCACGGTCAGGCAGTTACAAGGGCAGTTACACTAGCGGCTAAACTTGTTCAGTCACAATCATCGGTAGAGCAGTAGAGTACATTTTTTGGGGGTTGAGGCAGAGGTTATGATAAAGCCAGGGCTATTAGGGAAAATGGAGGCAGCCCCTTATAAGTTTTTAGTGTGGACAAGTTGGACACTAGAAGGTTGAGTATCCAACTCTTGCAGTGGGTCCTAGTTCTTTTGCCCCAGCCATCAAAGATAGAGCACAGGCTATCACCAAGCCTGACACTGATTCAATGAGGACTTAGGTGGAAGGTACTATTTCACTCTGTGATTTATTTTTCTACGTTTTGATTGATGTTGGTTCTACCTTGGCCTTTATTTTTGGATTTTCCATAGATAGATTGAAACTTAGACTAGTTAGAGCTCCTGTTTGGTTGTAATACCCCAATTCTCGGTCCTTTTGTTTCTGTCACATTGGGGTCACGCATGGAGAAGTGTGCCCCTTCAACATTTAGTACATCATAAATACATTTAACACATGTCATCAACCAGAACCATGTCGTTACTATTCTAACTTGAAATCGATCAATTATTATCATCAGACATAAACTCATAAAAATAGTCTATCAGTCTCTTTGAACACACCAAGAGACACCAATAGGAGATCATTCAAGAAAAGTCCAACCATAAACTGAATGTTTAAATCAAATGGCAATAGACATCAACTTCTTAAATAGTATTATGAAACTTGGCCTATACGGCCCCAAATCCAAACCATAAAAGTGTCTAAAAACGTAAAACAACCTAATGGGTCAAACGCCCAGTTCATAATAAATGTTCCCACAACACCAGAAAAGAACAACCCCAATTGTGAGGTTTACCCTCATCAACTCTTTAGATGGTGTTGGACAAAACACACCGCTTCAGATGTCACTAGAAATAAAAATGTGGGGTGAGCACAAGAACCTAGTGAATTATACACAATACATTCATAGTATTATTCAGGTCAAAATATCAAACATGCAAACATTTGACATATATTAGGCGTTTCAAACATTCAAATGTTCAACAGTTGTTAATTAGTCCGAAAGACTAATTCTTGGTGTTCTCTCATCATTATCATCATATCATGAGGAAAAAGAAAATGCACAAGTGCCAGATTCTAATGGGATATAGTAGCACACCCATCACCCAACTCGAGAACTAGGGTCTCACCTATCACTCCATCACCAAAAACTAGGGACTCACCCATAGTTATGTCATCGAAAACTACAAACTAACCATTGTTCTAGTCGCAAGAACACCTATAGTGATCCCCCGTGGACCACTATATCAATACGTGGTTCAAATCTTAATTTAACTTCACTTAAATATCATCAACATCCCATAACTAGCAGGAATATCATTTCATCAGAGATGGTGCATCATAGTTCAAGTATTCTAATCATGTTGATCCTTTCATGATAGTTAAAATTGAATACTACACATCTCATGATATCAAAACATGTAAGTATCAATATAGGTACACAAGATTCATGTAATCATACATCATTCAAATCATACCCTAGCATGTTTCTACACATTCAAGTAAAATAAACAACAATCATGTTCAACATTTAAAACTTAAATAAGATTTGGGAGTAAGGTAATCATCCCCACCTAATTCTTTGTTTAGCTTGTTCTAATCCCTGCTTCAGTTCTTGACTCTCCTTGAGTCTTTAACCTTTAAGAAGTTTAAACCATTTCTCAATATGCTTTATATTTCCACCTTCCAAACTTCTAATCAAATGATTTTCTTGCCAAATGGTTGGGTTGAGTGTAGAAAAGTGCAAAATAACTTCTACATGATGTATGGTAGACTCTAAGTATCGTGGTATAGGGGCAGTACATTGTGGTCAAGGTTTAGTGCACAAAGGACTTGAAAAAAAAATGAAAAGTTTATCGCGTTACCACGATATTCCCAACATTATCGTGGTAATGCGAGACTATACTCGCTTCGCGCATCTTCATTTTCTTTTATGCACAACCTTGCTATACATTACTCTCTATTATCTAAAATGAATATCATGTGGGGTAGAACGATATTATACCATGTTGTTAATCATTCCTCTTCTTTTTTTGTATAACGAATGATCACGAATGTCTTTAGTGTTTTGATACGTAGCAAAGATTGAAACTATAGGCTAGGAGTCATTTGGGTTGATTTCATTCACCACAAAATGCAATATAAAACTTACATGAATATATGAGAGTTGAATCTTACCTTTTAACGCATGGTATCATGGTTTCAATGTTTTACACTAGTTTTACCACTCTGTTAGTGTAGTTCTACTCCTTGATTGGTCGTATGAGGAATGAGTGATGGAAACTTAGTTGAGGGTGCGTGGTAGAGAGGAGGGAGTTGTAGAAGATGGCAAGGGCAAGTGGCTGTAGAAAGAATTGCACAATAAGTGTTTCCTCTGTGCAAGCGAGCTATATATTATAACTTAGTCCATCGACATTACAGACCTTCCATTTCTTAGTTTTAATCATAGTACCATGGTATTTGATCCTAGTACCATGGTATTGAGATTGTTTTTAATCATAGTAGCGCATCTCGGGACCACAATATCACGTTTGCGCCCAAAATTCTGACTTTTCGCATTGTGCTACCGCAGTACCACGTCCTTGTCAAAATTTTTGAGTTCTTCATCACAGTACCAAGGTACCCTGACCCAATTTACGATACTCACGCGAAAAATTTCATTTTCTCAAATTGCGATGCACAACCAGTCTACTGGTTTTTGGGTATTGTGGTAGTTGCGCAATTTTCTTTTTTGCATTCCTATTCTTTGAGGTTATTATATTGGTTGATGTTAAGTACTATTGCTGCACAACAAATCTACCCCAACATGATGTGAGAGGTGTGTACTTAGATTGGGGGACTTTAAGACTATTATAGACCTCTGAGTGTTGTAGTTCCTCAAGTTTGATGCCATACTCGGGATAGATTGGCTAGCTGCATACCATGCACATATAGATTACTTTTCCAAGAGGGTTGTGTTTTAGATTCTAGGACAACCCACTATTATCTTTCATGGTAAAGCTTCTAATAGGTAGAGTACTCAAGATAGAGCGGTAACGCAGCGTGAGATTGATATTCTAGCTAGCTTGACCACTAATATGAGGCACCTTCACGGTCGAATATTAATGAGATCCCTATCCTCAGAGAGTTCTCTAATGCGTTCCTTGAGGATCTACCCGGCTTGTCCCCTTAGCAAGAAATTGACTTCATTATTGATGTTATTCTAGGGACACGGCCTGTATCGATTCCTTCTTACTACATGGCACCTAAGAAATTACAAGAGTTGAAGATCTAGCTAGAGGAGATGTTGGGTAAGGGCTTCATTTCTCCTACTGTTTCACCTTGGGGTGCTCCAGTATTGTTTGTGAAGAAGAAGGATGGAGCCTCTATTTATGCATTGATTACCAGTAGTTGAATAAGGTGACGATCAAGAATAAGTACCCTCTTCCACGTATTGATGACTTATTTGATCAACTTGGATGTGCCAAGATGTTTTTGAAGATTGATCTGAGATCTGAGTACCATCAGCTAAGAGTC
>JAJIYU010018647.1:0-11109 GCA_030144865.1 Tinospora cordifolia
TTATATATAATAAAAATATTTCAAAAACTTATTTCATTTATTTTTAAAAGCATTTATAATTAAAAAAGAAGAATAAGTAAGATTGAGTTGGGTCGGTTTCGTTCGGGTTTTAAGTATTCAACCTACAACCCAACCCAAACCCTTCGGGTTAAGCATTTTAAAATCCAACCCAACCCAAATAATTAATGTAACCCCAGAGGTTTGGGTTAGGCGGGTTGGTCAGGTTGATGAACACCCCTAGAAATTATACACACTGTATACCCATATAGAGAGCCAAAAAAGGAAATATAAAAAAATGAATATATAAACTAATGACAGTGGAAATAACTTTCTGCATCTGCATACCGTAGGAGATTTGAAGATTGAAGAAATTTTATTTGTTTTAAATAAATTAAAAAACAGTTTTCAACTCTTGGTAAAAGAAATCGGTTCATCCTTTTAAAAGTAGTAAAAATTGATTCATATAAAAAATAAAAATAAATAAATGAACTAATGGCAACGGAAATAGCTTTCAGCATCTACATATTGCAGGAGATGTGAAGATTGAAGAAACTTTATTTGTTTTAAATAAATTAAAAATAGTTTTCAACTCTTGGTAAAAGAAATCGATTCGTCCTTTTAAAAGTAGTAAAAGTTGATTCATATAAAAACCTCTAGTTGCATTGATAGTTGATTCACAAATCTCTGTATGCGATTGATTAATTGTATAATAGTGCATGTTTATTGATCTATGCAGAATTTACAAATAATAAAAAAGAATCGCAGAATCGTTCTTCTCTGTTACAAAAAATCAAGACGAACTTAATTTTTTGATTATTATTTACTATTTTGATGATTGAGTTTCTTTCCTTTTACAAATAATCGCGCGTTTTTTGCGAATTAGTGATTATTCTCTTTTGATTGCTGATCGCGCTATTTTTTTAGAAAAAGTTGAGATTACCATTTTAATGAAAATTTGGCTTAAAAACATTTTTCAGTATTTTTATTATTAAATTTTGTATTTTTGTATATAAACAAAAATAACGATATTTTTATAAATATTTCTATTTTGTTGTAAAGGAATATATTTTTCTCTTATATTTTTTTATTTATTTTTTATTTATTTCCTCACCATACTTTCATATGAAATTAACTTGCCATCCAGAGTCAACAGATGGGCTCGGGCCTTGGCCGAAACTGCTCCCAAGTCCATTTTTCATCATCGCTAATCAGTACCCTTGCTGCTTTCTATCTTCTTCATCAGAAATAACGATTTCTGCAACTCATCTCACCTTCAACTTCTTCACTGACTCCGATGGACCCTCTCACGGTTCTCCGCGACTTCACCGTCCGAGGCGAGCTCGACAAAATCGTGAGAATCGGCGACGATTTCCGCTTCGGCAACGAATACGTCTTCCCTTGTGCGGCCGTAACCGCATACCGGTCAAAACAAGGAAATCTCTATACTCTAGAAACCCTAGTTTACTATGTCAAGAACCACCACATCAAGCACACTGAGTACCTTCAAAACGCTCGCACTCACAAAATTCCGGCCGTAACCTTACCGGATCGGAAACCCTTGCTTGAGTATCTCCAAGGTAAAGTCTCCTCCACCGACGCCATCGAACTCGTCGTTCGTCAAAACCCTAAGGTTCTCGACGCTGGGCCGGTCGATGTCGAGGAGTACCGGCCGGAGGATCCTGGACTGGTCGGAGTTCGCGATGCTCCGGTCGATGACGTCATAGAGGAGGATCAGGATGGGGCTAGGGTTAGGGCTTCGGAGAAGGTGGACTATGTGTCGATGATCAGATCTTTGGAGAGGCCCTTGAAGGATCGGGAATCGTTGTTGGAGTGTAGGCACAGGGACTTTTACAGTGTTCTAGTGGCGTCGACAAGGAGAGAAGAAGAGCGGCAGCGGATCGAGTCGCAGCAGAGGAAGGACGGATTGGTGGCCAAGAGTAGATTGATGGGATCGGATGATCATCATCATCACCATCATCATCGAGGGTTTTGGAAGGATGGTGGGGAGGAATTAGGGTTTGAGACGACGCCGAAGCCGAAGATGCATTTCCTTAAGGGGAGCAAGATTGGGGAAGGAGTGCCGATAATTCTGGTGCCGAGTGCGTCTCAGACGTTGATTACTATATATAATGTGAAGGAGTTCTTGGAGGACGGAGTGTTTATTCCGACGGATGTGAAGGTGAAGCAGATGAAGGGGCCAAAACCGGATTGTGTTACGGTACAAAAGAAGTTTAGTAGAGATAGAGTGGTGACTGCTTACGAGGTTAGGGATAAGCCGTCTAGTTTGAAAGCAGAGGATTGGGATAGGGTTGTTGCTGTGTTTGTGTTGGGCAAGGAGTGGCAGTTCAAGGATTGGCCCTTCAAGGATCATGTGGAGATATTTAATAAGAGTAAGTTTTTTGTTCTTTATTTATTTATTTTTTTTAGTAAATTTTATCTGCTCCTTGTGAATTGAATTTTTTTAAGGAACGATGATAATTCCTTGATTGGATGGAAAAATACACTAGTATGGGTTATTATCAGTTCATAATCATTAGGTTTTTTTAAGATAATGTTGATTATCAGTTCGTCCTGTTTAATTGTTCTAAATCTGCTTAGGGAGTTCATTGGTGAGCTCATGTAAATATGCATCTGCAATGTGAGTTGAGTTTTATGTTTCCTTATTTGGAAAACCATGGAGCAAATAAGATGTGCTTCTAGAATGTGCCAATGCCAACGCATCATGATACAATATAGGCATGAGATATGTGTCTGACACATTAAATTTCAACATATTACTAATTGAAAATTTTCAATATAAAGAAGAGAAAACATGAGAAAAGATGGACTAATAGCTGACATTGTGACAAACTCACTTAAGTGAGGGAACAAAAAGGATCTTAGACAAGCAAAGAAGGGAAAAAAAGGTAACTGGAGAGAACAACTTGCATATATGCTTCATAGTGAAAATTAACACTATCAAAGTACACAAACCCAAATTTTGAGATTCTTTTTCGCCGAGTCCTAGTTACCAGAATTTAAAAATAAAGAAGTTGAACCCCTAGAGTACTCACATGTGAAAAATATACATAAGTCCACATTGCGAAGAGGATTGATCATTTGTTGGTGCTTATAATTCTTGTTGATGCTCCTCCATCCAATAGCTGAAGGAGGGTGCTTCATTTTCAGTCTTAATGTCCTTTAAGCATCATCTAAAGTTGAAATCATAATTCTATTGGGAAAGCACTAAGTCATATATCTTCTTCCTTTTTTGTTATCTCATCATCTCCAAATGTGGCACTGTTAAGGATTGTAGATACTGTTTTCATTTTTTTTAAATGTTTATTTGGAATATAATTATCTTTTAGATATGATGGTCAATATTTCTTAAAATTAAGAATGAATGTTGGCAAGAAACTATTCTAGCGGTGATGGGCATCCTACATGTGCAAGCAAATGAAATGTTTTAGTTGAAGGTATTTCAATGATAACTTTAACATTATTTTAATCATGAAGGAAAATTAGATGTGTCTGAGCTAACTGAGGGGAATGTCAATGACGATGAATTAGATTAATAAGTGGCATAAAGTTGTGAATCCAACAGAATTGTGTATCATAGAATGGGAATTGATTCACCAGCTTAGAATCTGTAAGAAATGGATGAAAGAATTTTATACCACTTTACAAGAAAGAAAAACATGCATCTGCGTTGAACATATATAACTGAGATAGCGGTGAAATAGTACAATTGAGGATGAACTAAAATGGAAAAGAGTGAATCAAGTTCAATGGTAGAATAGCAGACATATAGCGAAACCGAAATGATGATGATAAAGGTCTTATGTTGATGTTGATATATCTCCTATCTTAGTGTAGTAGACCAATGTACATTGTATTCTAAGGTTCTGCATCTTGGATTTTCTGCAGTTATAGGGTTTTTCATGCGTTTTGAAGATGATAGCTTGGAATCAGCAAAAACTGTGAAACAGTGGAATGTTAAGATCATCTCGGTAAGCATGTTACCATTTTAAAGTTTCCTTGTGAATGAGCCCTTTAAATAATTTAGTAGATAGATGTCTTGTTAATTGCACATGTGGCTTCAACGTGCAGATTAGTAAAAACAAGAGACACCAGGATAGAGCGGCAGCACTAGAGGTATGGGACAAGCTAGAAGAATTTGTTCGTTCACGTTCGCATAGTTGAAGTTCACAAAGATTATGAGCAACGTTGTTGGATGGCATCTTGGTATATTGGCTTCCTCATTCACTTAAGCTCATGTTTCTCCTCATTCTTGTAAGTTGTAACACTATCTTAGAAAACTAGTGAGAATGCCAAGATCATATTTAAAAAACTAATCTCTTTAGTTTTACATCTTGTGGTCTGAGCCCAAAGTTAGAATGCAAAACAAGTTAAGGCTGCATACAATTGATTAGATCCTAATGTGGGACGGCTCTTTTCCAAGATCCTGAATAGGTGGGCACATCTTGCACAAGACTGTCCTTTTAAATCTCTTTAGTTTTACATCATGTATTCAGCTTTTGTTTATAATTTGTATTTTATCCTTTGATCAAAGGAAAAATTATTTGTAGATTTTCAATAATGTACCTCATGTTTTTTTTGTCTGAGAAAATGTAGTATTCTTGATAAATAATTACACTGAAATTAATCTAAAAAATATTATCATGTCTCTTTGACTGGCCATGGGTAAATGTTTTCATTGAGTATGCAAGAAGTTTCTCACGTTCATTGGGTGAGAAAATGAGTGTGTTGAGAATGTTCTTCTAGAAAACACGTTAGTAATTAAACTCAAGCTTTTCTATTTTCTTGAAATTTTCGTTTCTCAAGGGAATATTAGTTTTTCACAAGCATCCCTTAGTTGTTTTCTAAAATTCCATGACTTTTCTTTTGTGCTTGTTCATTTAAATCAGTTGCGTCTAAAATTGAATGAAGCTAGGCCTTCCGAAATTGCAAGGTGATAGTAAAATAAGATCAAATGAACAAAAGAACAAGGAAGTAATTTCATGCTTATTTTAAGTGCTTGGCCTCAAAGGGGAAAATTTTTGCTACCCAATTTGATGGATATTCCTTCATAATATCTTGCATATTTTAGAGTTGGCAACAAATTGGGACCTTAGGATGAATTTTCCTAATGCATGGTTGCAGCTTAATGAACACTGATGGCTCTTCATGATTGATGACATTTCTCAAATTCATTGCAAATGTGCTGCCAATAATAAAACTAACGTAGTGTTTCATATTATGTAAGAACAGAAACTATTGACACAGAAAACAAAGAGACCAACGCGCGGTAGGTCTCAAATAAATAATCAATAAAAACAAGCACAAGACCACTCATCCAAAGGAAAAATAAACATGGTACAAAAAGACACCAACACACAAGGTTCTAAAGATGACAATAGAAGATCCAAAATGATCTGAGATTCTCAGAAGCTGCTGCTTAAGGTTGAAACATACGATGAAGAGAAGAGGAGGAAGAAGAAGAGCAAGGAGAATGGCAATGCTACAAAGCTTCCATCTGATGTGTTATCTGTTGACGGTACTGTCTTGGATCCTCCTGCATATGCATACATTTTCACATTAAATTTCTGTTTATATGAAAAATTTAACATAAATTTCTGATCATGAAGTAGAAGTGCAATTGAATCAATCCTGAACATCTTGTACCTGGCACTGAAGTTTTTGGAGAGTCATCGGGTGTTCCTGTTGGCGATGCTGCTGGAGAAGCACCTTCTGGATATAGTCAAAGATAGCAAAGGATCAGAAATTTAAGGAAAGCTGTGTAACTGAAGCAAATCAGAGAATGAAAAAAGATTGATCAATCTCACCTTTGCACCGGCTAACAGGTGGAGTCTGCACAGTACAAGCACCAGGAAGAGTCAGGGCTTGGGTCTGGTTGATGTTTAGGCCTAGTGAAGAGCCACCACCATTAAGAACCTCACAGAGGCACTGTGGCTGTGACCTGACAACAGTAGCAAGCTGAGCGCAACATGAAGATGATGGACTTGATGAGTTCCCAGTGATGTAGTTCAAGCACGGGGACATGCTTATGAGCGCATTTGTGCAGCTTGATTGAGCACTAGCTCCTGCAAAGAGCATGGTAACTACTACTGCAGCTATGACCATTTCCATCATTCTTGGAGCCATTTTTAGACTTGGGATTGGCTAATTAGTTGAAACTGGTGATGCGCAAAAGTAATACTGAGATTCCAGGATGGTAATGGGCTTAGATTACTGAGTTTTGGGATGGAGGAGAAGTGAAAGAATGGTGGTCATTTATAGAGGAAAAATCAGGGAAGAAGATTCAAATGAAGATGTGTATTTTTTTGGGTCACCAACTTCTCCTACTCTCTAACTGTTTCTTGGTAAACAAACCGGGTTTAGTTCGAACATTAAGACTTTGAAAAGAAATAAAAAAAATTTCATTCTGCATAACGTGTCCCATAAGAAATGTAGTCTCCTTTTGACAGTGTCTTCCTTTACAGAATCCCCTTTCATTTTTTAGACTTTTCATCACCTTATTTGGATATTAACTGTTGTCTTTATGAATGACCACACCGTCGGGCTTATAACTTAGGAGAGGAATCATCCTTCTACCCTTTTAGTTTGGGATTCAAAGCTAATAATAAAAGTTAGAAAAGAAAAGAAAACAAAAACTTGAAAAACGATATTTCATTTTTGGTGAACTACATATTTCCTCAATAATATGAAACAGTGTTGTTAGAAGTCCTTTAAACTAAACAAGTTGAATTCTCTTAACCTAAAAAAGTTTTTGGTGTTTGAATGTTCAATTAAAAAAAACTGTATGTCATTTAACTTATTAAAATTTTTTTTCCTTATTATCAATTAAACTTTTCAAAATTACATTTGTTGGAAAAATAAATTTACTTCATGTTCTGCAAAATGATAGTCATAATTATTAGGACACCCTCAAGTATTATATTAGATGTTAACTGTGGAACTGAACCTTCTTTCAATTTCATCTGTTGGGATGAGACTTTTATTTATTTAGAACATCTTCAACCCATGTCAAATCAGGCTGCTGCAAACTGTGTGGCACTGTGGCTCCAGCTCCAAATGATGGTGGGGCCTACACTTCCTTTTCTAATTTTAAATTTTTTTAAATTTTAGTATTTATTTAAATTAATTAAATATTTTCTTTTTTATTATATATTTAAAAAATAATTTAATTTTAATTTTTAAAGGATATCTTTTCAAATTTGGAGGGATGAGTTGAAAATGACCTTATATGCAAATCAGCTTATTTAACACCAAACCTACTTTCAAACATATTCTCAATTTGATCTTGTTGCGGGCAATAAGTGGCACGCAAATAATAAAATCTCCATATATCAATTAGTCTATGGAAACAAAAAGTTCGTTAAGGTTTGGTGATATTTGGAAACCGAACCATTGGTCCACTGCTTTTATTATTTTTCCTGCAACCTTTCGGCTCTACAACTCTCCTCAGCCTATAAATTCCATCTCTTTCTCCCTCCCAAAGTCATCAAGAAGTTACATACACAATTCACTCATCTCAAATCCTCCATTCTACATTTGTGTAGAAGTTTTTTAAGATCAGCGAAATAAATACATGGAGACCATGAAGCTGATGAGCATCAAACATGGCTTCATCAATAGTGCTACTAATCACAGAAGTGTGATATCGGCAATAACGGTAGCTGTAATGGCAATTCTGGCAGTAGAAGTAGTAGTTGAAGGGCAGGTCATAAACCCGCCAGCATGCACCAACTCTATGATCAGTAGCTTCTCACCATGCTTGAACTACATCACTCAAGGCGGCAGCAATAGTACCAATGGGTCATCATCATCATCACCCACAGCAGATTGTTGCAATTCTCTTCAGTCTCTCACAAGTGCTAGCATGGATTGTGCTTGTCTCATATTCACTGGGAATATGCCTTTCCGGGTACCCATTAACAGAACTTTAGCAATCTCGCTTCCCCGTGCTTGCAACATGAGTAAAGTCAATGTCCAGTGCAAAGGTATTTATCTAATAATCTCTCTCTCTATAGCATACTTGTTCTACTTTATATTTTTGATTTGTGAATTTAATTACCATGTTTCATTAATTTGTTGCAGCTTCTGTTGCTCCTGTTCCAGCTCCAGGTACCAGTTTAATACATATATTTTGATGTCTTTCTTTCTTTTTTTTTTTTTTTTTTTCTCAAATATTTGGCTACTAATTCAACATGTTTGGTCTCTGCTGGCAGGTCCTGCAGTGTCATTTGGGCCAGCTCCTTCTCCTACTATTGCTACTAGAGGTCCTCGTTTAATTATACTACTTAGCCTATTTAATGTTAATGCCCTTTTTGGTTGAGCTTCTCTTCTGTTTATTAGTCCAATTTTAAAATAAAATTTGCACAATATAATTAATTGGTAAATAAGTCAATTATTCAAACTTATTAAAAAAATTATAATTTCGAGAAGGTGTCTATCTTTTTTTAAGCGTTTGCTTCTATGTTTTAAAATATTATAAGCATTTATTAAATCAACCCTTAATAATATTAGAGTTTTTTTGTTCTTTATTTATTTATTTTTAAGTATATAGGGTCATTGTAATCAATTACTGATACGTATGTATGAATTTATGATTGATGACAGATTTGAAGCCGCCTACTCCAGCACCAGAAGCAGCAGGCACAACATTGGGGGCGAGTCCAGCATCTCCACCCGTGAGTTCCGAAGGCCCAACTGAAGTTCCGGGAATTCGCCCAGTTTTAACACCAAACTCATCATCCTCCAAGCTCACAAACAACGCTCTCCTACTTTTCATTCTTGGGCTCCTGCTTTTTAAACATTAGCTTTGTAATTTCTTCATGTAATATTTGATTGAATGCGTGTAAGAGAGGAATTTTGTTATTTGCTTCCTTTGTATTTGTTTCGGGTATGAATTTGTGTGGGATATATTCAATATTTTGACCATTGTTTCGTGGTGATTTCTTAAGCTGGAGTGGAAATAGAATGATCTTTATTTTAATTAGAAATTGGGAACACAAACCTCAACAAGCGTCGCTTTGGCCGAGTGGTTAAGGCGTGTGCCTGCTAAGTACATGGGGTTTCCCCGCGAGAGTTCGAATCTCTCAGGCGACGCAAAGCGATTCTATGTTTTTCCCTTCTGTGCCTACCTCTCCATTTTCCAGATACCTACATCCTATCGGTATATTTCCATTTTAACAAAATTTTTGAGGTTCAAAAACAAGGAAAGTAATTAGCAATGGGTTGTGTCACAAATATTTGAAAATCTATTTGGTTAGAGACTCCAAGATCAGGATAAACTACGGTACCATCAATGGCAGGAATAACTCAATGTTGCACGCGGATTTGCATTTTCAACTGCCAAATTTTCACCAAACCAAAGCAGTTCATACAATGAGGAGGCCGTAAAACTAAAATCCCACGCAACATAGTCCGCCAGTCTCTACCTCTAATAATAAAATGTGCCTGACTATGTGCGCATGTGTTGTATGGGACAATTAACATAAATTTTCATACAAGTAAGCTGAAATTGAACAAATATATATATATATATATATATAATAAAAATAGGTTGTAAAGGTTTACATGTAAGCTCAATAAATTACTGACTCAAATGGGCTAGAGCTAAAATTATCTAAAGATATATATATACTTAAAATTTAAAGGAAATTACATAAATTCGTAAAACTAAAATCCCACGTAACATAGTCTGTCAGTCTCTACCTCTAATAATAAAATGTGCCTGACTTTGTGCGCATGTGACTATGTGTTCTATGGGACAATTAACATAAATTTTCATACAGGTAAGCTGGAATTAAGGAAATACATATACATATATACACAGACACATGCACATACACACACGCACGCACAATAAAAATAGGTTGTAAAGGTTTACATGTAAGCTCAATGAATTACCGACTCAAATGGGCTAGGGCTAAAATTATCTAAAAATATATATATATATACTTAAAATTTAAAGGAAATTACATAAATTTTCTTTTTTGAAATTAATGTCAAAAATATTTGTGTCATTTTAAAACTTTTTACAAATATTAGTTTTTATTAAATTATTGTATGTTTTCTAAATTTTTTTGCCTCATGTTGATCCAACAACTTCCTCATCCCTTTGAAGTTCTTTCTATTCTTCATGCGTTATGTCGGTTGAACCAGTGTTAATAACAAAAAGATCTTGAAGACATTGAAAGAAACAAACAAATAATTTTCTCACAGATTGATGAGGAGATTAAAAATAGCATGGTCGGCTGAGTAGAGATGCTTAGCTTCGTCGACTTGCTCTATCTTGGGTTACAAATTCAAGTCCTTTTTTGTTGTAAAAATGACCTTTCTCCTTGGATTGTTGGACTGTCTGCTTGTGATGGTACTAAGAACAAACTGAAATATGTCCCAATTTCTTGCATACTAATCATTTAGAACTCTTTAGAATTTGAAACAAAACCCAAAGGTAAGAGTCTTTCTTTCATATTTCTCTCTCTCTCTCTCTGTTTTATCTGTAGATCATACAAGATATGACCAAAGACGATCACGACTGTTGCTTCTGTACAAATATTTGTCAAATGCAATCCAAAAAAAATATATTTTTTTAAAATAACTATATTTCTTTTGTATTCATATAATAGACAGATTATATATAACAAATATTTATATAATAGATGGATCGTTATTTTAAAATGTAATATTTTTTATGTTAAGTTTTAATTAGCTGTATTTTTTATATAAATGGTATTTTTGTAATATTTACCATTTTTGTATAAAAATTTGATTTTTCCTAAAATTTAATTAGGTTTTAATTAGTTGATGGACATTAGAAAATATAGAGCAACATTATAGGTCTATCTACTATGTGGTGTTCCATGAGAGCATGAATTGAAGACGTGGATGGTTTGACAACATTGTTTCTGACACCATCTCTTTCAAATTGGAATAAAAGTACCTTCCTCCTTTAAACAAGTGTTTTAACGTAGATGTCTTCTATGTTGGACGTCCTTGGTTGAGATTTCAGTTGAGATAATAAGTACATAATAAGAGAGCACTAGATGAGGGAAAGGAGGGACTAGACAGTTCGTAGGGGTTGATCTTAGTTGTTTGATT